>CM059283.1:9865654-9883154 GCA_030347295.1 Setipinna tenuifilis | reverse complement strand
GTTTCTAAAGCTGCATAGAGCAGCAGACCTTCTCTGATTGGCTGGTTGTGTTCTAGGTGCTGGCGTGTGATTGGCTGAACTGTGGGCCTCAGTAACTCCTAAGGGAATGTGGACAAGATTGTGAGTGACTGTGCTGACTGCATTTTTGTACATTCTCAGCTCTCTCTCTTAGATGTAGTCCGTCGTAGTTGCACCAAAGAGCCCATCGGTACAGGTGAATAAATTCATCTCTGCGCTGCCTCTGCAGTGAACGCTCTCTGTGGACCACTCATCGACTGCCTCTCACATAGAAGCTGATCAATGGCACTGGCTCTCAAACTGACAGACAAATTCTAATGCCATTGATTGAGCATTGTAGCATCCTTTGATGTTGTGTTGTGTGGGTAGGGTGTGTGTGCCTGAGTGCATCACTGGTGCTGACAGAAGATGGTGAGACAGAGAGTGGGAATACAGAGAGAGAGAGGGAGACCCACGGAAAGAGAGAGGGGGAGACACAGAGAGGGGGAGACACAGAGAGGGGGAGACACAGAGAGAGGGAGACACGGAGAGAGGGAGACAGGGAGACACGGCGAGAGAGACAGGGAGACACAGAGAGAAGGAGAGACAGACATAGAGAGAGGGAGAGACAGAGACATAGAGAAAGTGAGAGAGACAGAGAGAGAAAACTGGATAAAGGGAAAACAGAACAGCTTAAGCAGCTGATCCAAGGGCAGGGAGTGGAGAGTGAGCTGCATGTGTGTGTATCTATATCTGTGTCATGACGTGTGTGTCGCTGAGGGCGCTGAGTGTGTGTGTATCTGTGTCTCTGTGTGCATACGTGTGCCAGTAAGGCCAGGGTGCTGAGTGTGTGTGTGTCTGTGTGTGCATATGTGTGTCAGTAAGTTCAGGGTACTAAGTGCATGTGTATCTGTGTCTGTGTGTGGATATCTGTGTGTCAGAAAGGGCAGGATGCTGAGTGAGTGTGTGTGTGTGTCTGTGTGTGTGTGTGTGTATATCTGTGTCTGTGTGTGTGTGTATCTGTGTCTGTGTGTGTGTATCTGTGTCTGTGTGTCTGTGTGTCTGTGTGTCTGTGTGTCTGTGTGTCTGTGTCTGTGTCTGTGTGTGCATGTGTGTGCCAGTCAGGACAGGAACACAGGAGGATGAAGAAGGGAAAGGTGTCAGACTGGCAGCCTTACAGCAGACCTGCTGACATAATTGCTGCAACATATGCCATTCTTACCTAACAGGGTGTGTGTGTGTGTGTGTGTGTGTGTCTGTCTGTCTTTTGAATATGCTTGAGTGAATTTGTTTGTTTATGAATCTTTGAACTAGTGACACGTGTGTGTGTGTGTGTGTGTTATCATGTTATGGGCGGGTAGCCTGTACCCTTAGAAATTACTCTAGCAATGACACACACACAGCACTTGCGTCAGCAGCAGTCTTGTTGATGCTCCGTGTGTAGCCCAGATGACTGATGACCCGGAGAAGTCAGCTTCTGTATCACACACCGTTCCGCATCTGTGCTTCTAAATAAACTACTGGTATATTTTTATTTTATTACTATTTTAAATTTCTGTAGCTTCAGTACTTTTTCAGTGTTATCTGTCAATACACCTGCACCGAGACAAAATTCTTGTCCGTTATATAGACTCAAACATGGCAATAAACATGATTCTGACTCTAAATGAAGGAAGACACTGACTGGGTGTGGACCTTTGGGGTGTGTGTTCGGTATGTGTGTCAGGTCTGGGAGAGAGAGACCGAGAGAGAGATAGAGAGAGGTAGAAAGAGAAAGAGAGAGAGAGAGAGAGAGAGAGAGAGAGAGAGAGAGAGAGAGAGCGCTGCCTTCTTTTCTTTGCTGGCAGGGAGGGTGACGCAGCACAAGTTTGCGAGAGAGAGAGAGAGAGAGAGAGAGAGAGAGAGAGAGAGAGAGAGAGAGAGAGAGAGAGAGAGAGAGAGAGAGAGAGAGAGAGAGAGAGAGAGAGAGAGAGAGAGAGAGAGAGAGAGAGAGAGACGGACGGAGAGACGGCTGGAATTACATTCCTGAAATAACAGCCAGGGCAGGAAGCACCAGCACTGCTGCCCCCCCGCCCTTAAAGGAACATGAGCCGCTCTTTTACCTACTCATTCTCTCTCTCTCTCTTTCTTTCTCTCTTGTCTGTCTATCTGACTAGTTGTCTATCTGACTATCTGTCTATTTATCTCTCCCCCTGTCTTTCTCTCTTTCTGTCTCTCTCTCTCCCTCTCTCTTTCTGTCTTATTTGGTCTTTTACTCCCTCTCATTCACTTGCCCCTCCCACCCCCTTTCTCCCTCACTCTATTCCTCTCCCACTGTCTGTCTCTTGTCTTTCTTTACCTCTCTCTTTCCATCCCTCCCTCTTAATCACTCTTTCCCTCTCCGTTTATGTCCCTCTGTGTTTTGTGGCCCTATTCTGTTTTAATGGCTCCTGCTTTAGATGGCTGCTGGTTTTGCATCCTTTATGGGGCCTTGGTGTGCTTCCCTCTGACTTACACACACATATCTACACACATGCTTTATGAGGACGTTACACACACATATCTACACACCTGCCTTATGAGGACGTTACACAGAAACATATCTACACACCTGCTGTATGGGGACCTTACACACACATATGTACACACTTACTTTATGGGGACGTTACAGATGTGTATTGCTGCAGGCATCAGGAGATTGTCCCCTCCACCATGTGTTTGTGAAGGGCACTATGATTGATGGACTTAATATTAGATTGTATTTTTTTTATTGTCATGTGCTTCGTGTGTGTGTCTCTGTGTGTCTGTGTCTGTCTGTGTGAGTGTGTGTGAGTGTGTGCGAGTGTGTGTGTGTGTGTGTGTGTGTGTGTGTGTGTAATTACGCTGTCAGCCTCACCCCTCTCCTTGTGTGATTATCCAGCTCCAATTTTCTCTCGTGTTCAGTCATGTCCCGAGATTAACGCCGCAAATCTGACCAGAGAAGTAGGTCCACCCAAGCACCTTAGATACACACACACAGACACACACAGACAATCTCTATGGCCATCGGCAATGGTGTGTGTGTTCTCTCTTTTGGAGTGTTTTTATGGCGCAAACACAGCCGCTGCTCCCCACACGCACCCACTCACACACACACACACACACGCACATACACTCCCTCTGTTCCACTGCTCCACATTCGGTGCTGACCTCATGATCCTCACGAGCCTACAGCATGTACCAGCCCCTCAGGATGCCATAGGACATCCATCTTAGGTTGGCAAAATAGGAATATGACCCTTACAGCAACACTTAGTAGTGTTTTCTATGTTTTTAGTGCTTCATCAACTTGTAACAGGGTGAAAGGCACTTCTGAATTTGCTTTGCTGCCCTCCATGGGTTGTAACCGCACTAACTAAGTTTGGAGGAGTGGGCCTTCCCTCTGTAGTTCTCTTATGAGAGACAGTTCCGCTTCCAACCTGTAGGGTGACCAAAGACGAAATCTACTTAGTGTTGCTTTAAAGGCTACAGTATACTTCTGCATACATAGCAATATAGGTGTAGTGTGCATCACAAACCCTATTCATACTAGTTTCCCTTTTGTGCCACACACGTGTCAGGGCGCACGACTTCTTCTGTTTTGTGGATGTCATTACTTGTATTTTTTTGGTCTGGCACCTTACTTGATTGCGGAAGTCTGCCCCTTTTTTCCATCATCATCCTTTTAAGGTTGGTGCATCCATCAGCATCTCTCTACATAGGGTGTGGTGCATTTTGCTTCCGACATTTGGGTGCTTTGATCTCCATTGTTTTGTAATACACCTCCTGCGGCAGACCCAAATCCCTACCGCAAATTATGATCCAGGTCTATTTTGTCGATGTTGACATATTTAACTATGTATGGCTTTTGAAGGGCTTTAGAACCCTAACAAGAGCCTCTTCTCCCCAGGCAGGAAGAGCATTATGTTCCTACAGCTGTTTCTTAGAGATACATAGAGGTCATGGATGTATGTGGACCGGAGCTTTATACTGAGTAGGCCACTCAAGTATATGTGTGTGGGTATTGAGAGAGCTATATCAGTCAGGCCTAGATACAACACAAGTAAGGACCAGTGTCATTGTTTTTCTAGCAATTTTGTGGTGCAAATTTTCTGCACAATCATCCTAGTAAAGCAGGCCTCTGTGCCTTGGTGGGGGGTCCTTAAAAAAGGAACATTATGTGGACGCTTTTTAAAATATTAATGCTGACTTTATACAACAGACGCTCAGACCCACTTACTAAATGATGTGCCCACACACACACGCACACACACACAAACATACACACGCACACACACACACACACACACGCACATGCACACACACACACACACACAAACATACGCACACACACACATACGCACACACACACACACATACGCACACACACACATATACACACGCACACACACACATACACACACACGCATGCAAACACACACATACATACGCATGCACACACACACACACACACACACACACACACATATGCACGCACACACATACGCACACGCACGCACGCACGCACACACACACACACACACACATACGCACATACGCACACACACACATACGCACACACACACACACGCACACACACACACATACGCACACACACACACACATACATACGCACACATACATATGCATGCACGCACACACACACACACACACACATGCACACATGCACAAAAACACACATGCACACACACACACACACACACACAGCAGTCTGCCGTATTCTCCAAAGGTTGCCCACCCAGTGCAGACAGGCCCTAGTCTGGTTATTTTAGAAAGCAGTGTGAAATATTGAAGAGGTCTGTAGCTGAAGGCACAGCCTGTCCTCTCAACTCCATTTGGTCTGCTTAAATCTGTGTGTGTGTGTGTGTGTGTGTGTGTGTGTGTGTGTGTGTGTGTGTGTGTGTGTTTATGGGTACACCTTTTAAAGTCTCTGTGTAAGCATGTGGGTATGTTTGTGGGTATGTGTTAGTGTGTAGGTACACCTTTTCTGTGTGCAAACGTGTGTGTGTGTGTGTGTGTGTGTGTGTGTGTGTGTGTGTGTGTGTCTAATATTGGCTGCCGGTTGTCTGTTGTTGGTCCTGCCTGGGCTTGTCTGTCCTTAGACAGTGGGGGTGATCTGTGTGTGTGTGTGTGGGGGAGGGGGGATGTGTGTGTGTGTGTGTGTGTGTGTGTGTGTGTGTGTGTGTGAAGTGTCTGGGTGGGTTTTTTACGCCAGTGGAGAGGGATGCCCTCCAGTGAGGCAGGGGAATAAATGCCCCAGATGCCTGTGTCTGCAGACACACCTGGATCTTCTTTCTTTGATCCAGACACACATACACACACACTTTCTCTTTTTCTCTCTTACACACAAACACACATACTTACAAACACACACACACACATACTCACATACTCACACACATACTCACAGAGACACACATGTATGTACACACGTCTATACACACACACACACACACACACACACACACACACACACACACACACACACACACACACACACACACACATATATATACATATATATATACACACACACACACACAGACATACACGCACAGGTTCATTCATATATACACAGAGACATATACACACAGGTTCACTGAGTTCATGGGCAGACTAAAATCACATACATGTACGTGCTGCACATACATATTTACACATACTGTATATACACTTCTGGTTGGTGCGCATGCCTAGCGCATGGGAGTTACAGTATTGCTGATAGGTCAGCCCCGCTGTCTGTCACACAAGGGGGGAGGATGACATGAAAATGAAAATCATACATGTAACAGGATAGCCAGTGGGACAGACTGCATAAGCTGCATAATTAATTTTAGCCCTTGAGATATGATAATTGCACCGGTTCAAATTACATTTTTGATTAAAAATAGATTAATTGTGCAGCCCTAATGTGTGTGCATGCATGTGTGCGTGTGTGTTTGCATGTGTGTGTGTCTGTGTGTGCGTGCGTGTCTGTTCATGCGTGTGTGTGTGCATGTGCGTGTGTGTGTGCTTGCTTATTACAAACTCGGATGTGTTAAAGAGCACAGCTGATTGATGAAGGAAATTCCCATCGATTAAATGTAGATTTGTATTGATGGAATTGATGAATTGATTGAGTAGCTGATGAGCGAGTAATTTGGGAGTGTGACACTAAGGGGGGTGGGGGGGTTACATCCCCCTCTTTGATCAGCATGACCTTTGACCCCCACACAGATTGCCATGGTAACCCCTGCACGTCCTACGCCTGGGGGAGGGTAGGGGCTATGCTGGGGGAGGGGGGCGGTGTGTGTGTGTGTGTGTGTGTGTGTGTGTGTGTGTGTGTGTGATGAAAGTGGGCGTGTGGAAGCAGGTTTGGCTTGTGTCGTTATCTAATGAGCTGTCATCAGGGACCACACTCATGGGACACCCCCACTGCCCCTTTCCCCCGCCCCACACACACACATACACACACACACACACACATACACACACACACACACACACTCATGGCACCCCTTCACCACCCCTTCCCCCCGCCCCCCACACACACCCATATGCCCCTCCCTCCCTCCCTCCCTCTCTCTTTTGATTATGTAATTACTCCCAACAACCCCCAACCCTCTCTCTACGGCCTCCTCTCATCTAATCTCTTTCTTTCTCTTCTTCTTTCTTTTCCCCTTTCTCTCTGTCTCTCTCTCTCACCTAAACTGACACTCTCACGCACACATTTTATCCAAATGTATGGACTTGGTACACAGTGCAGTTGTGCTGTGGTGACGTGCTTCTTGGCTTGAGTGCTGCCTGGCTATTTTGTCAGTCTGTCATGAAGTCAATCTGTCAGCCTGTCTGTGGTTCATAGAGGACTTAAGAATGTAGGCCATGTTTATTTGGATAATGTCGGTGGTATTAAACAGAAGAATAGCAATGCCGCACCGTTTTTAAAAATAGACCTGAATAAACTTAAACTCCGGATGACTGTGTGAATTATTCACCAAACACGCGGTACGGTAGTCCAGATGACCTTAAGTGGTGTTGTGGGGTTGGATGCAGCAGGGTGCTAGAATAACCGATTTTCAGTGTGAGGGTGATGTAATTGTGTGTGTGTGTGTGTGTGTGTGTGTGTGTGTGTGTGTGTGTGTGAGGGAGGAGAGAGGGTTTTTTTCCTGCAGTTTGGGAATGATTGTGTTGTTCCACACTGCTGTGTTTGAATCTCATTTCTGAAGTGTGTGTAAGTGTGTGTGTAGGTGTGTGTGTGTGTGTGTGTGTGTGTGTAGGTGTGTGTGTGTGTGTGGCCTTAGCCATCTCTAGAGCAGATTGGAGAGATGATGGTATTCCCTCGACCATGCAGCAGTGGGGGATGGGGGGAGGGAGTACCAGAGAGAGAGAGAGGATGAGAAAGAGGGAGTACCAGAGACAGAGAGAGAGAGAGAGAGAGAGAGAGGGAGTACTAGAGAGAGAGAGAGAATGAAATGGAGGGAGTGCCAGAGAGAGAGAGAATGAAAGAGGGAGTGCCAGAGAGAGAGAGAGAGAGAGGGAGAGAGAGAGAGAGGGAGTACCAGAGAGAGAAAGAATATGAGAAAGAGGGAGTGCCAGAGAGAGATTGAGAGAGAAAAATGGGGAGTCCAAGACAGAGAGATAAAAAGAGGGAGTACAAGAGAGAAAAAGAAGAAGAGAGAGTACCAGGGAGACGGAGAGGGAGAGGAAAAGAGGGAGTACCAGAGAGAGAGGAAAAGAGAGGAAGTACCAGAAAGATGGGGAACAAAAAAGAACAGAGGAGAGGATGGCACAGAAAGAGTGAAAGAGAGAGAGGGAGAGAGAGAGAGAGGGAGGGAGAGAGAGAGGGAGGGGGGGCAACAAAGGCAAAGGCGAAAGGAAAAAGGACTGTGGGGCAAAGTGAAGAGTGGCGCTGTGTGTGTGTGTGTGTGTGTGTGTGTGTGTGTGAGAGGAGTGGATGAATGAGATCTTTCTCTAGCTGAGGCCAGAGCCTCTCTCCTCTCTCACACACTCCTCTCCTCTTCTCTCCTCTCTCACACACTCCTCTCCTCTTCTCTCCTCTCTCACACACTTGGCAGCCCTCTGGTGGACATTAGTCTCTCTGTCTGTCTGCCTCTTTTCACTTCCTCCCTCTCTTTCTCTCTCTCTCTCTCTCTCTCTCTCTCTCTCTCTCTCTCTCTCACACACACACACACACACACACACACACACACACACACACACACACACACACTCTCCTCTCTGTCTCTTTTTCTCTCTCTCTTTCCTGTCTCTCTCTTTCCTGTCTCTCTCTCTCTCTCTCACACACACACTCTCCTCTGTCTCTTTTTCTCTCTGTCTCTGTTTCTCTCTCTCTCTCTTCCTCTGTCTCCCTCCTTTTCTCTCTGACTCCCTCTTTTTCTGAACGTTTCTCTTTTTCCCTTCTCCCCCTCTCTCTTTTACTGTCTTTCTCTGTTTCTGTAACTCCCTTTTTCTTCTTCTTCTCAACCCATCTCTCTTTCCCGCTGCCTCTGTCACTCTTTCATTTAGCGGTGCCATCACTCTCCCTGTCTCTGCCTCTTTTCAGCTGCCCCCCCCCCCCCCCCATGCCCATTCTCTCTCTGCCCCCTTCTCTCCCAGTGTCCCCCTCTCACTCTCTGCCCCCCCCCATGCCCATTCTCTCTCTGCCCCCTTCTCTCCCAGTGTGGCGGCACCCCTCTCCTCTCTCTCTCTCTCTGTCTCTCTCTCTCTCTCTCTCTCTCTCTGTCCCCCCCACATGCTCATTCTCTCTCTGTCCCCTTCTCTCCCACTGTGGCTGCCCCCCTCCCCTCTCTCTCTCTCTCTCTCTCTCTCTCTCTCTCTCTCTCTCTCTCTTGTTTCCCGTCCTTAGCATTGCTGACTCACAACACAACACACAGACCACAGTATGCCTGTGTCTGCCCCTTTCTTTTTTATTTTTTTGATTCAGTGGATGCGGATGATGCTAAGCACAACATGTTAAAGGATAGCCTTAAAAATATGATTAGGGAGGGGCAGTGTAGATTTCAAACTGTGCCATAATATTTTGTGGCATTTTCAGGCTTTGGTGATTTTAAATGACAACATGGAAATGTGCACTTCATCATTGTTCAGAATTTTAGAACTACTTTTCATAGTTGAACGGTATGACGGAAATGAATACCCGGCCAGCCAGTCAGAGAACAGCATTCTGTTTGACCGGGCCATAAATGCTGTGATATCATGCTTACTTATCACGGGAAAGAATTATAGCAGATGTTGATATTGACATGATGTGCCACTTCCCTAATGCTGACCTTGCCTTTTAAAAAGACAGCCCTCACCCCAAATAAGGCCACACATATGTTCTAGAATTTTCTGTAGGTTCTAACCCTGAGGTGTTCCTTATGAAGGTTGTAGAACTCTCTGTGTATTTGGTGCCCAGGATGCTCTCTGTGCAGTTCTAGAACTCTCTGTGGGTTCTGTGTCTGATGTGTTTCTCTATGCACTCTAGAACACTCTGTAGGTTCTAAGTCTACAATTTTCTGTCTGCATTCCAGAACTCTCTATAGGTTGTGCCTGTGCCTGTGTGCAGCCCTTCTCTGTGCCAAAGTGCTGAGCTGTGGGTGTGGGGGCTGTACCGCATAAGTGGCCTTCCTGTAGGCATCCTGAGTCAGAGTTCCCAACACTGCTGCCCCTCCACTGCCCACTCTGGGTCCCTGTAATGACATCAGTACTCCCCACTGATCTGCACTAATGAGCACTGAAGAACAGACACTTTGGTTAGGGAGATAAGGGAGGGGTTTGTGTGTGTTTGTGTGTTTGTGTGTTTGTGTGTTTTTGTGTTTGTGCATTTGTGCGTTTGGGTGTGTGTGTGTGTGTGTGTGTACGTATGTGCACAGGACCGTCAGGCCTGTATGAAATGTGCACTTAATAGTGCAGTAAAGTATCAGGTACATTTGCTGATTTATTACGTAATGCACATATATGTACAATATAGTAAATGCGTTTTCGTTTTACATTTACATGTGTGTGTGTCCCTATGGCTGTGCCTGTGGCTGTCTGTCTACATGCTGTCTTTTTCCTTGCGTGTGTGTGTGTGTGTGTGTGTGTGTGTGTGTGTGTGTGTGTGTGTGTGTACTGTAATGCAATTGTGTGACTTGGCAGTGTGTCACTGAAACCTGTCAAGCAGAGAAAGTGAAGCACTGATGTGGAATGCGGTCGGGCCAGAGGTGTGTGTGTGCTGAGTGAAAATGAAGCTGTGTTAAGGAAATGATGTAACGGAAAACCTTGTGATACTCGCTGTAGTGGGGAAGGCCAGACAAAGAAAGAGAGAGAGATAGCAAGAGAGAAAGAGAGGCTTTCCTATCATATTAACTGGAGGAGTGATCAAAGAGAGATCCAAACTCCCACAGGTGGATTTTCTCTGATAGTCCTGTAATGTATCTCAGCGGAGTGTGTGTTTTAGTAGGGTAGTTCTCTCAGAGGTCATTGAGTTTCAGTTTGTTGTCTTGTGGTGATTTTTGAAGTAGCAAGGCATGAGCAATATGGATTTTAAATTGTACGACGACCTCTCTATGGTGACAATGATAAAAATAACAACATGAAAAAATGTCACTTTGCACAACTGGTTTCCCAGCTGAAGGTCAAATTTAAGCTCACAGCTTTGAGAGTACAATTTGCATGCTTACCATCATCAGAAATAACCTTTTATTCCCCTGTCTAGAGTTTGAGCTGTACTCACAGTTTGCTCATGTGAAGTGCCCTTAATGCCACACATACAGTATGTAAAGCATGTCCTCAACTGTGTCAAAATATTTTATTATGTAAACATTTCCTTAACGATGTCAGTAACATTTTAATACGACATTTCCTGATCATGGGGAGGAATTCCCGTACAATACAATACAACATGGCTACATCCCTCGCAGGCTTATTTCCCCCTAGTGTAAGTTGAGATTAAAGAAACACAGCTTTTTAGTCATGGTGTACGTGAGATGGTGAGTTTTGAAATTGTATACACATACCAGACAGAGCCCATATTACTGATGAAAGGAATTTTCTAGATGCTTGGAATGTTTTCGCGAGCTTGCTTTTCCCACCGTATGCTTTTCATTTTCATGTCCTGTAAATCAGAGCAGTTACACAACCTGCCAGTCCCACTTTAACACAGAAGATACACTGTGCAGTTACATGCAAACAAAAAATGATTTGATTTGAAACATGACACTGTGATTGTTCAATTTACTCCTATAAAATGTCAAATGAATTCAGTAAAGTGGCAAGTATATATACCATATTGTAATCAAAGTCATTGAACTGAAAACTGTGTGCATGTGACAACACTGACAGGTGTAGTACTCCCATTAAAAGAGGTCATATAAATTAAATAAATTACCCAGTTAATGTGCCATATTGTAATCAGGGTAAATGGAGTATTCAGACTGAAGTTAATTTGCATATAACAACATAGACAGGTGCACTAGAAACACCTGGGGGGTGGGGGGGGGGGTGGAGAAGGAGAACAATAGAGAAGGTAAAGGCAGTATCCATGTGTCTTGTCAAAATTGAGTTTAGACTGGAAATTGACTAAATCTCTTCCTTCTTCCTTTTTTAAAAAAGTACATAACAGCATTCCCTTTATTATACCAACAGCATGGTTGACTGGGCATTATGACAACTTTAAAGGCACTTTTCTCAACTTCAGTGTTCACGTAGTTACTGCACTTTGCCTTGGTAGGGCAGTGAGGGTGTGGAGCTATGCAGCAAAGGCAAGCGGTGATGGCATGAGGTGGAGGATTTAGAAATTTTAGAGATTTTAGGTTTAGACTGGAAAATGACTTTTTAAAACCTCTTTTGTCTTGTGACTAAATCTTGCTTCTTCCTATTAAAGTATATAAAAGCATTACCTTTATTATACCAACAACATGGTTGACTGGGTATTATGACAACATTAAAGGCACTTTTCTCAACTTCAGTGTTCATGGAGTTACTGCACTTTGCCTTGGTAGGGCAGTGAGGGTGTGGAGCTATGCAGCAAAGGCAAGCGGTGATGGCATGAGGTGGAGGATTTAGAAATTTTAGAGATTTTAGGTTTAGACTGGAAAATGACTTTTTAAAACCTCTTTTGTCTTGTGACTAAATCTTGCTTCTTCCTATTAAAGTACATAAAAGCATTGCCTTTATTATACCAACAACATGGTTGACTGGGTATTCTGACAACATTAAAGGCACTTTTCTCAGTTTCAGTGTTCTTGTAGTTACTGCACTTTGCCTTGGTAGAGCAATGAGGGTGTGGAGCTGTGCAGCAAAGGCAAGCGGTGATGGCATGAGGTGGAGGATTTAGAAATGTTAGAGATTTTAGGTTTAGACTGGAAAATGACTTTTTAAAACCTCTTTTGTCTTGTGACTAAATCTTGCTTCTTCCTATTAAAGTATATAAAAGCATTACCTTTATTATACCAACAACATGGTTGACTGGGCATTATGACAACATTAAAGGCATTTTTCACAGCTTCAGTGTTCACGTAGTTACTGCACTTTGCCTTGGCAGGGCATTGGATGTGTGGAGCTCTGCAGCAAAGGCAGGCAGTGATGGCATGAGGTGGAGGATTTAGAAAAAGGAGTATTAGCTTGAATAGATATGGGAATGGGGAGATAAGATTGGTAGGAGGGGCTGTGCAAAATTTTGAATTAAATTGAGAAAATTGGTTCTTCAGTCGTTAAATATTCAGCTGACGTTGGATTTGAGAGTGCCGTTTTGAATAAAGAAGTGGACAGGATCCAGAATTACGATTTGATTTTTGCCCACCTTTGATCAGTAGGATTGGAAATGTGTCTGGTGTGTGTGTCTGGTGTGTGTGTGTTTGTGTGTGTATGTGTGTGTGTGGAGAGAGAGAGGGGGTAGCTAGCTATTGAATTCATGGCCCTGGTAAATCCCCCTCACCCCCACCCCCACCCCTACCCCCACACACAGTTGCCGTGGTTGCGGTTGAAGGGTGTGTCTCCGCCCGAGGGCACAGTCAGACCGGTGTGTGTGTGTGTGTGAGTGAGTGAGTGAGTGAGTGAGTGAGTGAGTGAGTGAGTGAGTGTGTGTGTGTGTGTGTGTGTGTGTGTGTGTGTGTGTGTCTGTGAGTGTGTGTTTGAGAAGTAGAACAGTGTTATCTTACTTATCATATCTTACCATAAGGGTGGAGACATTCATGCCCTTCTCTGGTTTTAAGATGACAGCTGCTGTGGCCACCAGAATAAAATACAAGTGCTATGGGCAGTGTCTGTGTGTGTCTGTGTGTGTCTGTGTGTGTCTGTGTGTGTCTGTGTGTCTGTGTCTGTGTGTGTCTGTGTGTGTCTGTGTGTGTCTGTGTGTCTGTGTGTCTGTGTGTCTGTGTGTAGTGTGTGTGTGTGTGTGTGTAGTGTGTGTGTGTGTGTAGTGTGTGTGTTTGTGTGTCTGTGTCTGTGAGGGTGTGTGTGTAGTTTTTCAAGGCTTAGCCATAGTAAAGATTGCTGCTGACTCGGCTGTAATAAGAGCAGGGGTCAAGTGTCTTTTTGTGAGTGTGTCTGTGTGTGTGAATGTGTGTGTGTGTGTGTGTCTGTGTGTGTGTGTGTGCGGTGAATAAAGATGAGATCATGAAGACCCTTCCAGAAGCTTTTTATGTTGAATTGATCTTAGGGGGAGCAGACTCTGTGTGTCTGTCTGTCTGTGTTTGTGTGTGTTTGTGTGTGTGTTAGTTTGTGTGTGTGTTTTGCTGTGTGTATCTGCCGGTATGAATAGTGTTAATTATGGGTGTATGGAGGGTTGCTGAGGTCCATCTCACTAATGGTCTATATAGTCCAGCTCATTAAGAGGATGGGGTTTGTTGTTGTAGAGTGTGTGTGTGAGTGTGTGTGTGTGTTTGTCTGCCTCTCACACTGTCCTTCCCTTGGGTTCATCCACAGATGCTGAGGTGTGTGTGTATGCTGTCTGTTTGAGGTGTTTTTACATAGAAGTGTGTGTGTTTTTAAGGTGGAGCAGGCTGTGTATTTTAGACGTAATCTTTGTTTTTGTAAAAGTGTTTTTACATCACGATGGCTGTGAACACAGAAGATCATCTAACAAAAACATCCGTGGCAGCCACAAGGCAGCAGGAGGAACCCTGTTTAATTTTTTCACTCGAACCAAATGAGTGATCAAGGGAAAGACATCAAGACATGAATCTGGTCCAGTGTACGAGATCTAAGGAGGACGTCCATTTGCCGTTTAAGAAATAGTGCTTCAGATAGTTAGTGAGCTGTGCAGCTGTCCGTACATGTTTGTGTGCGTGTGTTTGTGTGTATGTATGTGTGTGTTTTTTGCGTCTGTGTGTGTTTGTGTGTGTGTGTGTTTATGTGTATGTGTCCAACCATAACTTTTTATCTAGCCATTTCCTAATGTAACCCCGGTTCTGAAGAGGAAGCCTCCATTAATGGGCAATAAGCAGAGGCTAAGTCAGCACAAATGCTAATCCAGACTCTTTCATCTGGCATGAATAAGAATATGAATAAGTGGGTGTCCGACCTGTTAGTAGACCTAGCAGGATCATGTAAGATCACCAGCTCATATCTGCTGCTTCTTACAGGCCTCATTAGGCCAGAGTTTCTACAGACAGAGGACACACACACGCACACACGCACACACACACACACACACACACACAAACCCTCAAGGGCCACTTCCCTCCATCTGAGGCTAACAGGGCTATGCAAATGCATGAATTGGTGCTGCATCACAGCTCTAACTAGGGAAAGGCATGAAGATGATATACATGTCATTTAAGCACACTATGCATACCATATGTAGCTTTAGACACATGGAAAAAAACACTCATGGAGCACTTGGGATTTCCTCTTTCCTGTTAGACATACTACCTACATTTCTATTAAAGGTGGGCCAGGCATTGTATTTCAGAAGCATTTTTTGTTGCATTTATTGATGACTACGTAGTACATTATCTGTAACCAAGACAGGGCTGTACAAACCATGTCCAATCATTTCTTTAAGCGCAAAGGAAATCGTTGCATGGCTTACTTTGGCCTGGCTACCTACATACCTTCCTATAGGTGATTCCTATAGCGTTCACTCTTCTCAGAAACAAGGGAAAGGTGGGATTTTATACATTGTATAGGCCTATATTATGTATCCACACAGACCCTATATCTTAATTCTGTTCATCTTCTCCATTTCCTCCCCAGCCTTTAAGTGTCTATGAAGCACATGTTGTCTGAGTCATTTCTGATGCGTGTAACTGACTGGGGTGGGGTCGGGCTGGGCTAGCAGGTGTCACCTGTTTCTATCTTTGGCCTTCATCAACAGCTGTTAGCGGTTGGCGTCTCACCGCCACAGGTGTGTATGTGTGTGTGTGCGCGCAGATGTGCGTGTCGAGCATTCCTGGGGGCATCAGATTCCCCGCCGAACCCCTGTGCCAACTGCCCCCATACGCATTCTTAGCGTTTGGCACCCCGTCACTCACAGGGAGGAAGTAATATTAGTCAGCAAAGACATCCATACCATCTCTCTCTCTCTTCATCTCTTTCTCTCTCTCTCTGTCTACAGCTGTCTTTTCCTCTGTCTCTCTCTCTCTCTCTCTCTCTCTCTCTCTCTCCCCTCCACCTTGCTCTCTTTCTCCATCTATCTCATTCTCTCTCCTATTTCCTCTCTCTCTCTCTACAGCTGTCTTTCTCTCTCTCTGTCTCTTTCTCTCTCTCTCATGCTCTCTCTATCTCTCCATCTCTGTCACTTTATCTCCCTGTCTGTCCTTCTCTCTCTCTTTCTCTTACATATTGTTCTATTTAAGTACACACAGCTGATTTACAGCCTTGTAGCCATGTATGGAAGCTACTTCAGCCACTGTGTGTGTGTGTGTGTGTGTGTGTGTGTGCGCGCGATGTATGTGTGCAATGTGTGTGTGGGCATTTTTTGTGGAGCTTGTTTGGTCTTGTTTGGTGCCTAGTGCCACCACACCCTGTGAGTCTCCAGAGCTCATGTGACAGTGACAGTATGGGTCAGTGCTTGCTGTCCAGAAGGCGCAAGATTCCCAGCATGCATTGCAACCCTCAGGGTGTGCTGGGTCCAGCTGCTTGCCCTACAGTGGTACAGAGGGCATGATAATGAGTCATAAATCATAGATAGTAAACACAGTCATACACTACACTATGAGTAGCTGCTCTGCATATTAGGAGGCTGATATTACACTTGCTAAATATTAAAGCTTACAATTGTCTGTTTGTATATGCACAAGTGTGTATACATGAAAGTAGTGGTGTGTGTGTGTGTGTGTCTGTGTGTGTGTGTATAAGAGAGAGACAGTGTGAGCACAGGAAACACAGAGTTCACACTTAAAAAAAAAAATGGTTTTGTTGTGGTGTGTTTGTATATGAGCGAGAAAGAGAGGGTTCACACTTTTAAATGGTTACTTTGTGGTGTGTGTGTGTGTGAGTAAGGGAGAGAAAGAGTTAGCTCTTTTTTAGTCTGTTTCTTTGTGATTGTGTGTGTGTGTGTGTGTGTGTGTGTGTGTGTGTGTGTGTGTGTGTGTGTGTGTGTGTGTGTGTGTGTGTAATTAGTGGGGAGAGCTGTGCTGTAGGAGCACAGATGAGGGCCGCTGTGGTTTTGCTTAGTCAGTTGCCGTGGTTTCGCGGTTGCCAGTTTGCAAGCTGGAAGAAAACACCTGAGGGGGGGGTTGGGGGGTAGGGGGTCCTATGAGGCAGTGAAACACATAGGGATAACATATGAGACACACACACACACACACACACAGACACACACAGAAGAAAACAAAAAACAACCCCAGTGACACCCAAGGTTGGACGCAGAATAATCACACTCACAAACTCACTGCACCTGTTCACAAACACACTGTAAGACATACACACACTACAAATGGACACTACACTACACACACACACACACACACACACACACACACACACACATGCAGACTTTCTTTTCTCATTTCCCCTCAGCTGCCACCAGGCTGTGCCTCAGCCCCTCTGCTTCCCTAATGGAGCCCTAACTAATCTCCAGCCGTCTGCTAGGGGATTTAAGTGTGTGTGTGTGTTTAAAATAGGGGTGGGTGTGTGTGTGTGTGTTTGTAAAATAGATATGTGTGTGTGTGTGTGCCCTGCTGACCAGACTGAAACAGATTTCCCCAGACCTTCTGAGTTGCTCATGATGCATTCTGCTCGGTGTTTCTGCAATCGTCTCGTCAGGGCTGCATCTGTGTCTCTGTGATCGGCATCACAGGAGCAGTGTGAGCTTCTGCTCTCTTTTGTGCCACATCCATTCAGTCTCATCTCTGTCTCTGTCTCTATCTATCTCTCCCTCTCTCTCTCTCTCTCTCTCTCTCTCTCTTTCTCTCTCTCTCTCTGTGCTGAGTAAACATGGCCCTTTTTTCTCTCTCCTCTGTCCACCCACACGCTCTCGTCTTTCTCCGTTTCTCCTCTCCATCCTCAGGTCCTCCTGTCAGCTCTCGTTAGTGCAGCGTCCTCGGCATAGCAACGCATCTCCCTTCCTCTCTCCTCT
>CM059283.1:9855654-9863154 GCA_030347295.1 Setipinna tenuifilis | reverse complement strand
TCAGAAGAAGAATCGCGAGTGTCTTTATTGCCAAGTCTTTACAAACAAACAAGCAATTTGTGTTAGCGTTACATGAAAAATAACAGCAAGTACTTATACACTAAAAGCAAGTACTTGTACAATGGAGTACTATTAGAAAGAATTAAATGTTAGGAAGACAAATGTTAGTATTGATATCAGAAAAAGCTTAGAAACATATACTATGTACAAGAAAAGAGCGAGTAACTTGAGGCATGGGCAAGGATGTGAACACTTTGATATTGCTGCCAGGCCTCCTGAGTGAGTTTTCAAAAGGCCCCGATGGTGTAGAGTCTGTTCTAAAGGCCCCGATGGTGTAGAGCCTGTTCTAAAGGCCCCAGTGGTGTAGAGTCTGTTCTAAAGGCCCCGATTAGATGGTGTAGTCTATTCTAAAGGCCCCAGTGGTGTAGAGTCTGTTCTAAAGGCCCCGATGGTGTAGAGTGTGTTCTAAAGGCCCCGATTAGATGGTGTAGTCTATTCTAAAGGCCCCAGTGGTGTAGAGTCTGTTCTAAAGGCCCCGATGGTGTAGAGTCTGTTCTAAAGGCCCCAGTGGTGTAGAGTCTGTTCTAAAGGCCCCGATTAGATGGTGTAGTCTATTCTAAAGGCCCCAGTGGTGTAGAGTCTGTTCTAAAGGCCCCGATTAGATGGTGTAGAGTCTGTTCTAAAGGCCCCAGTGGTGTAGAGTGTGTTCTAAAGGCCCCAGTGGTGTAGAGTGTGTTCTAAAGGCCCCGATGGTGTAGAGTGTGTTCTAAAGGCTCCAGTGGTGTAGAGTGTGTTCTAAAGGTGTACAGCAGCTCTGGTCTCTGGTCTCCATGCAACACTGTACAAGCCTCTGTGCACCTGCCGGGTTACCATGGGATACCAGGTCCCCGCTGCTGCAGGGCTCTGATGTAAGGAGATTGTGAAAACCCCAAGAGGTGTGTGTGTGTGTGTGTGTGTGTGTGCGTGCGTGCGTGCGTGTCTGTGTGTTTGTGTTTCAGTGAAGAGTTGTGTGAACCCACCCAAACAGTGTTTGTTCTTTGAGGATCAAGTGGTAGATTCGTGGTAGTCTTGTCTTTGTGTTTCTGGTCTGACTGTGAAAGCCTAACTGTCCCTATCGTGTGTGTGTGTGTGTGTGTGTGTGTGTGTGTGTGTGTGTGTGTGTGTGTGTACGAGTGGACTTTGATAGCTTGGACCTCACTTGCCCCTCTTGCATATTACACCAGATTCAGATGTATATTTGCCTGAGGACGGATTTTTATTTATGTTTTAGTTCTTTGATTTATTTTTTTATTTCCTCCTTTACCCGGAGTGTCCATTGAGATACATTATCTCTTTTTCCAGAGATTCCTGGCCAAGCTGGCACGAATTAAGTGGAAGAAAAGTATCAACATACATAGACAACACACATAGACACATGCAGTATTAGTTTCAACATACTTAAGTCAAAACACATAGACACATGCAGTATTAGTGCATATAAGCACACAGACATTCCAGAAATGAAATAAAATAAACACAGACTAGCAGACTAAGCACATGGACATTCCAGATGTCAACAGAGACATACCGTACAGCATTATGTACAAGAAAAAATAAAGAAAGAAAAAAGTGAATAAGTGAAGTAAAGATATAAAGGTGAAAAATAACTTGTGATTAAGATCCGTATTAATAACCGGAGAGGAAGGCTGCTATTTCCTCACCCCACAGGAGGGTCACTCCTATGGGGCCTGTGGCCTGTAGTGGACCCAGTGTTCCCTCCTGTAGCCTTCCTGTCATCCCCACTGTCTTTCTGTAGCCTTCCTGCACTAAAGAGGACTTCCATGCCCTACAGCCAGCCATCGCTCTCTTCCACCCCCAGCACAGGCCCTTCCTCTGGGGCAGTGTGACTTGTCTGACCCCCCCCCCCCCCCCCCCCCCTCCTTCTCTCTCTCTGGATGTGTGTGTGTGTGTGTTTGTGTGTTTGTGTGTGTGTGTGTGTGTGTGTGTGTGTGTGTGTCTGTCTGGGAGGGGGTCAGCTGCCCCTAAATCCCTCTCTGCTAATCAGCCTGCATTCACAGACCAACAGGAAAACATCCCAGAACAAACGCTTTCCCATTGGGTTCCATCATGTGCTTTGTGTTTTTGTGTGTGTGCACATATGCACACTTATTCCTCATCCTTGTAATATTTGTTATGTCCAAGTATTTATGTATATGGAGGTGTGTGTGTGTGTGTTTGTGTGTGTGAAACCTCCACAGAAGTACTGGTCCAGTTAGGTGTGTGATGGTGTATCTTGAGGTGTGTGTGTGTGTGTGTGTGTGTGTGTGTGTGTGTGTGTGTGTAGGATGACGTATTTGTTGGGATAGGATTGTATTCCTCAGCATGAAGTGTGGGTGTGGGTGTTTGTCTGTGTGGTTGCTGGTCAGTGAGGCTCTGAATGTGCACTGATGCTGCCATTTTGGGGATGTGAGATTAGAGAGTGAAGCAACCAGGTAATCATTCACCCCAGCCTGTGTTTACTTTCGTCTGGAGAGAAAAGAGAGAGAGAGAGGGTGGGAGAAAGAGAGAGAGAGGAAAAAGGAGTAAAGAAGTAAAAGTTTAAAGGGAAAGATTTTGAATCACTGTCCTTCTCTGCCTCTCTGTCTGAGGAATGTGGTCAGGGTTATAATCCTGCCTTTCACAAACATCAGAGGGGGTTAACACACGCACGCACACGCACACGCACACGCACACACACACACACACACACACACACACACACACACACACACACACACATAAGCTGGCCACACTCGCACACCAATGTTAACATTTGGCCTTGCAGCATAACCTATAAACGCATGCACACACTAACTTTCCACATTCACACACGAATGTTAAACTATGAGACTCTAAACTTGGCCTTGAAGCAGACACACAGACTAAGACACACACACACGCACACACACACACACACACACACGCACACGCACACGCACACGCACACACACACACACGCACACGCACACGCACACACACACACACACACACACACACACAGTTAGTTTGATTTCATGCACAGCGGGAAAAGGAGAAATTCCCTCCCCTTTACATTGAATCTTTGACGCACATGCAAACACACCGCCGCCTCCCTTACTCACACATGCGCAAACAAGCAATCTCTCTCTCTTCCTCTCTCTCTCTCTCTCTCTCCCCCTCTATCTCTCTCTCTCTTCCTCTCTCTCTCTCTCTCTCCCTTTATCTCTCTCTCTTCCCTCTTCCCTCCTTCTCTCTCTCTCTCCCTTCCTCCCTCCTCTCCCCCCTCTCACTCTCCCTCTATCTTTCTCTCTTCCTCTCTCTCTTCCCTCCTCCCTCCCTCCCTCCTTCTCTCTCTCTCTCTCTCTCCTTTACTTACTCACACACTCACACACACACACTGAGTCACATTCAGGGAGTGTAACACATGGTCTGGCTCTGGGAGTGACATCACCTGTCTTGTGGTCAAAGTGCAGTTCCTCTATCCGGCTCAGCGGCGCAAACACTCACCCACATACACACACACACACACACACAAACTCTCCCACACACACACACTCATGCTCATATGGCTCTTAGGACGCCGGCGGTCACACACACGATCTCTTAGGCTCCTGCTGGAGGAGTCTTTACGGACAGCTTAACGCCAAAGTCAGTGACACACACACACACACAACCACACGTGTGTGTGTGAAGAGACGAGGAGCAACGCCGAGATGAGGGTCGAACTGGGTGACCCTCCGTGTTTGACCTCTTAACCTTCAGAGATCAGAGAGGCCTCTCTCTTCTTCCTTCTCGTTTCCCTCTACTCTTTCGTTTTTTTTTTTTTAATCGCTATCTCACGCTCCCTTGTTTGACACAACCTTTGCCTCTCTCCTTTCGCTGTTTACTCTTTACTCTCCACTCTTTTCCTTTCACTTTTTCTTTTTCTTCCCACTTCTGTATTCTGTCCTTGCGAGAGAGAGAGAGAGAGAGAGAGAGTGTGTTTGTGTTTGTGTGTGTGTGTGTGTGTGTGTGTGTGTGTGTGTGTGTGTGTGTGTGTGTGTGTGTGGGCCGCTCTGGTCTCTGAAGCGACATGAGTGCCACGGCAGCTTACCGGCAGTTTCTGCAGGACCTCGAGGAAAAGAAAGGTCGGTCACGCTTCTTTATCTCCCTCCCTCTCTCCCCCTCTCTTTCTCTCTCTCTTTCTCTCTCTCTTTCTCTCTCTCTCTCTCTCCCCTCCCTCTATCTCTCTATCTCTCTGGCTACTCTCTGTCCTTCCTAGTTCCCTGTCTTTCTCATTGGTCTCAGAAGCATGGCACATTTGTGTCCAGTCAGGAAAGGATTAGGCATGGGGGGCTTTCTAAGTCTCCTGTGGTGTGTTCTTCCCTATGTGTGTGTGTGTGTGTATATGCGATTGTGTGTGTGTGTGTGTGTGTACTGTGTGTGTATAGTGTGCTGTGCAGCATGTGTTTCTCTTTGTTTGTGTCCTTGTATTATGCTGTGTCTGGCTGCCTACTGGGCTGCTCAGCCGGCCTCCTGTTTGGCTCCTGAGCTGTTGATAACGGCGTTGCCGTGGCGATGGAACTCTAAGGCTAGCTAATGGAGATTGAGCGTTATTATGGTGTGACTACTGCAGTCAGAAGCCGCATCAGCACACACGCTAGCGTGACTCATGCTACGGGTGACTGGCAGGGCTAATGTGCTAGCAGGTGAACCAGAGGGAGGCTAATCTGGCCTTAGATAGTGTCAAAGGCTAAATGTTTTGTTGCAGCCATTTAAAAAAAAAACATTTATAATTAGCGTAATTAGATTATAATTAGCAGAACTTAAATTAGCCAAGTACTATCACTACCCGTGTAATGTGCAAAAGTACAGCTAATATTTGGCAGGACTTTTATACGGTTAAGGACTCCCAATCAGGACGGTTACTTGGTTACTGATGAGCGGCGTCAGTCTGATCTGAGGCTGACATGAGCTCATGGCTTGGAGAATGCTGTGGAGAATGCTATGGTGATGCAGCTGTCTCAGGGTCATGGTCAAGGGTGTGTGCGAGTGTGAATATTCTTGCTTGTGTGTGTGTGTGTGTGTGTGTGTACACGTGTGTAAATGAGTATGTTCCTGTGAGTGTGTGCACATGTGTGTGTGTGCTTGCCTGTGTGATTAGTTGCCTGCTGTGACCTATTCTGTCTGTGTGTTCAGGTTAGATAGTGTGTGTGTGCGTGCATGCGTATATGTGTGCGCGCACATTGTGTGTGTGTGTGTGTGTGTGTGTGTGTGTGTGTGTGTGTGTGTGTGAGCGCCTGTGTGACCAGTTGCCCGCTGTGACCCTCATCTCCAGTGCCACTCCCCTGCGTCTCAAGGCCATCGAGCCCCACTGTCAGGCCGACACCCCAGAATACTCAGCTGGGTCGCCATGGCAGCAGGAACACCAGGGATTAAAGAAGGAGTGGATGGGCACATTTGTGTGCATGTGTGCGTACATAACATTTTGATACCACCTGTCACGGGATTATAATGAATATGCTGTGTGTTAGGGGTGTGTGTGTGTGTGTCAGGGATAGGGGTGTGTGTATGTGTGTGTCAGTATGGGATGTGTGTGTGTGTGTGTGTGTGTGCACGGTGACTGTTCTCATTGTTTGCATGATTTGCTTAAAGGGAGTTGATATTCTTATCTGTTCTCTCTTGTGTACACTCTTTGTTCACATGACTGGTGTTTTAGGTCTGCGCGTGTGTGTGTGTGTGTGTGTGTGTGTGTGTGTGTGTGTGTGTGTGTGTGTGTGTGTGTGTGTGTGTGTGTGTGTGTGTGTGTGCGAGCATGCTTGCATGTGTGTGTGTAATGGTGTCTTTAAAAAAGCCATTAACCAGTTTCACCTCGCCGTGACTGCTGTCCTTGTGTGTGTGTGTGTGTGTGTGTGACCCTGGAGGTCTCTGGCAGGTCCGGTATGTCCTATTGGTGGCTAATTGAGAATGGTGCGGCCTTTATTTGGCTTTATCCAGCCCCACCTAATTCAATCCCACATCACCGGATCATGGGGCAGATATTTGAGCACATCAACCTAGACAGACACACACATAGATACACACATATATACACACACATAAGACACACACACTTATACACTGTCTCACACTGTCTCTCTTCCTATATCCTCCTTCTCTTATCCTCTCTCTACCTTCTCTTTCTCACTCGCATACACACATTGACATATGCACACACACATGCTTTCAGTCCTCTGTTGGTGAGGACTGGTGGACATATGGAGAAGGTGATGGGAGAGAGAGGGGTGTGTGTATGTGTGTGTATGTGTGTTTGGGGGGGGGGGGGGGGTGTAGGGTAGGGCTGGCGCTTCTCTTTGCACCCCAGTAAAACTGAACACTGAGCCCATTGTGTGGGAGCAGCCACAGTCCACATGGTCCACTCACTCCACTCACTCCACACACACACACACACATATACACAATATACACATACACACACACATACACATACACACACACACACACACGTGATTGCTAGAGCTGTGCTGTGTTGTCTGTCCTTTGGGCAGGGTACTCTGGTCACATCAAAGACCAGGTTGGGGAAGATGCGACACATCAGTCAGCTCTGGTGTCTGTCACACACACACACACACACACACACACACACACACACACACACAAAACACAGAGAAAGAGAGACTCAGAATCTGGTGTGTTTGTGTGTGTGTTTCTGTCAGTGTGTGTGTGTCCCTGTCAGTGTGTGTGTACCAGCAGAGTACAGTGTGTGTGTGTGTGGCTATCACTAAGTAGCTGCTGGCCAATAGACTGGTTATGCGATATGTCATCTTGGAAGCAAAAACACACACACACACACACACACCACACCGGGTGGTGGTCTTGGCAGGGTGATGTTTGTTGCGTTGCTATGGAGAAGCAGAGCACAGGTGTTACAGGTGGACCATCCATGTGCTGTTCAGGACAGATGGTGTGTGTGAATGGTGTGTGTGTGTGTGTGTGTGTGTGTGTGTGTGTGTGTGTGTGTGTGTGTGTGTGTGTGTGTGTGTGTGTGTGTGTGTGTGTGTGTGTGTGTGTGTGTGTGTGTGTGTGTGTGTGTGTGTGTACAGGGTGACTGTGTGTCTGTGTTTTGCCTGAAGAGAATAGCAGAGCAGCAGGTATCCATGCTCTTTTTGACACTGTTTGAGGCATGTGTCTTGCTGTGTGTGTGTGTGTGTGTGTGTGTGTGTGTGTGTGTGTGTGTGTGTGTGTGTGTGTGTGTGTGTGTGTGTGTGTGTGTGTGTGTGTGTGTGTGTGTGTGTGTGTGTGTGTGTGTGTGTGTACGCATACATGCTGTCCCCCCATGGTACTGTAATCCTCTAACCCTGATTAGTGGCAATCCCCCCACAGGGGTCCAGACGACGTTTAAAGCACAGACATACACACACACAGACACACCCACCCACCCCCCCTCACACACACACACATAGACGTACGCACAGACGTACATACACACAAACATGCTGACCATTTTAATCCAAAAAGGGTTTA
>CM059283.1:9848154-9850654 GCA_030347295.1 Setipinna tenuifilis | reverse complement strand
TCAATGTAAAACACTGCTTATCAGTAGGAAAATTATGTGTTTGGGATGAAATAAATTACCAGCAGACTCCTGCCCCCTTCATGAACAGCTAAGGTGCCCTTGAGCAAGGCATCTAACCCCACACTGCTTCAAACAGCTACCTAATTTACTGCACTGTAAGTTGCTTTGCATAGGAGCGTTGGCTAAATGACATGTAATATAATGTAATGTAATGTAAAACACATTCATCTGTCTTTTCTGGCAGTCAGCCTCGTAGTTTGATTGCAGCGCTCAATTGAAAGTCGTTTTGGATTAAATCGCCTGCTAAAGTGTAATGAGAAGGCAATCTAAGTGGTACAAATCCTAACAGAGGTGTGTTATTAAGTGTAGTGTATTCAGTCTTCTAGCAAATCATAGCCATAGGGCTGTCCTAGTAGATTTACCCCAAACTCTGCCTTAACATACCCCTAACTCTTAGTTAACATATGTAAGTGGCTAAACCCTCCTTTTAAAATACCCTCCCAGGTATTTTTCTGTTGTTTGTGTCTGTTTATTTCATTCTCTTGTTTTCCTCCGGTGTTGTTCATTTTTTGTTTCTGTGTTTGTGCGTCTTGTGACATTCGTTCTGGTTCGATTCCATATGCTTCAGTGTCTTGTGAAGTTCATTTGGTTCAGTTCTGAGATAATATAGTTATTTCTTCTGTTGTTGTTGTTTGTTTGTTGTTGTTTTGTTGTGTCTGGACAGTGCAGCTTTGACTAGGCCTGCTTCAGGTGACTGTAGGTGCTGCCAGCTGGGGAATTGGATTGGATGACATCACCTCACATGCTGTCAGCTCTAATCATTAACCTTCTGCTGGCAGATTAAATGGCAATTAGGAGTCATAAATATGCGCATACACACTCTTACTTGTGCACGCACACACACACACATACACACATACACAGCCACGCATACACACCCACGCATACACACCAACACATACACACACACACATACACACTATGAAATATGCACGAACACACAGACACGTACACAAAGGGAAAAGGAGGTAGACAAACACACACACACACACACACACACACACACACACACACACACACACACACACACACACACACACTTGTTCACCACACTATGAAATATGCACAAACACACAGACACGTACACAAAGGGAAAAGGAGGTAGACAAACAAACACACACACACACACACACACTTGTTCACCACGCTATGAAATATGCACGAACACACAGACACTTGCACAAAGAGAAAAGGAGGTACACAAACAAACACACACACGCACACACACACACACACACACACACACACACACCAATGCGTGAAAGAGGGTAAACAAGCTGCTGATCTTTGGCCAGTGATGGCGGTGTTACTGAGGTGTGTAACCCTGTAACTGGAGAAGAAGAGAGAAACACAAGGGGGTGAAAGAGAGAGGGATAGACAGAGGGAGAGAGAGGGGGATAGAGAGAAGTATAGAGAGAGAGCGAGAGAGAGAGAGGAATAAAGGAAGACAGAGATCGAAGTGTTTACTGATATATGAAGGTCAGAAAGAGGGGGAAAAAGAGGATGGAAAGAGGGATGGAGGGATAGAAAAAACAGGAATGGGGAGCAGAATGGAACGAGAGGAATAGAAAGAGAGGGATAAATAGAGAGATAGAGAGGTGCAGTGCTGCGCATGATGAAAGAGGAGTACTGATAGTGAGGGTCATTGTGCTGAGCCTGTGAACCAAGGGGCAGAAGAGGCCTTGAAAGAGGCCATGCGTCTTTTACAGGGACACACACACACACACACACACACTGCTGTCTTTTACACACACACACACACACACACACACACACACACACACACACACACTGCTGTCTTTTACAGGGATACACACACACACACACACATTGCTGTATTTTACAGGGATACACACATGGGGTATACACATGCACACCCACATTCACACTCTCAGGCATGAAAGTACACAGTGGTCACTTTGAAAGTGATTACGTGAGGCTTCCTATAAAATGAGGTTTAATGTTGAAGTGAATGGAACACTTTCCTCTCCCCTCCTGCCACCTCTCTCCTTTACCCTCTTCTTCTGCTCTCTTCTCTTCCTCTCCTTTCCTTTCCTCTCCTTTCATTTCCTGTCCTCTCCTCCTCTCATCTCGTCATCTGTCTTGTAGTTGCTCATTTTTAGTGAGTTTGGCTTCCGGCGGTGGTTGAATGTTGTGTATGTGTGTGTGAAGAAGTGTGGTTTTATGTATGTGTGTGTGTGTGTGTGTGTGTGTGTGTGTGTGTGTGTGTGTGTGTGTGTGTGTGTGTGTGTGTAAAGGAGTGTGGTTTTATGTGTGTGTGTGTGTGTGTGTGTATGTGTGTGAAGGAGTGTGGGTTTTATGTGTGTGTGTGTGTGTGTATATCGTTTGAAGGGGGCAATGGGGGGAGTGTCGGTCCAGCTTCCTGTTTGCTTCCTGTGGGTGGCGGCCAGCAGCTCGACTCCCTGTGATCCTGCCCCAG
>CM059283.1:9823154-9833154 GCA_030347295.1 Setipinna tenuifilis | reverse complement strand
AAGAGATGGCTGCTGTGTGGTTTCTACATGGGTGGTGGTGGTGGTGCAGTCTTACACATACAGACACACACACACACACAAACACCCCCATACACACCTAAAACACACACACACACACACACACACACACACACACACACACACCATTGTATACACTCACAGTGTCTGAGAGTTCTCCATCTGTAGCTGAAGCTTTGCGAGTGTTTTCTGAGCAACGGTCAAAGCCGGCAACGTGCTTCACAGGAAAGGAATTCAGTGTGAGAGCGTCAGAGGGGGAGAGAGAGAGAGTGTGTGTGTGTGAGAGAGAGAGAGAGAGAGCGAGGGGAAGAGAGAGAGAGGGAGAGCCTCAGTAACGATTATTAGTCCCAGCTAGTTACTTGTAAAAGTCTTGAGTTGCTCAGAGTGTTTTCCTCCTGAGAGAAAGAGGAAAAAAGGAGGGAGAGAGACGAGACGGAGAAGGAGAAAGAGAAAGACAGAGGAGACATGTTCTGAAAGGGAGAAGTAAAAGAGGAAGAGATGCTGGCAGGCGTGACGGGCAGCTGAACGGGGGACTCCGATAAAATGCCACGTTGAAGCGGTGAAGTGAATGGGCACTCTGCAACCCGCTGGACCTACATGAACCCTGGACACGACTGAATCCTTGGACTGTGTGTGTGTGTGTGTGTGCATGTCTCTGTGTGTGTATGTGTGCATGTGTGTGTGTGTTTGTATATGTATGTATGAAAGGAAGTGACTGCAGAACGGTGTGTGAGGGGATTCCTTGTTCAATTTCGGGAGTGTGTGTGTGAGTGTGAAAGTGTGTGAGAGAGTAAGTGTGTCTGTGTGAGTGTGTGTGTGAGTGTGTGTGTGTGTGTGTGAGTGAGAGAGAAAGCGAGTGTGTGTGTGCGCATGTAAGTGAGTGAGAGTGTGTGTGTATGATAGTGATTTAGTGTGTGTGTGAGAGTGATTGTGTGTGTGTAAGGGTGTGTGATGGATCTCCTGGACCCTGAAATCATAACCCCAGTTTTGTTCATTGCTGCTCACTTTCTTACGGCGGCTGGGGTGTGGCTATATCGCAGACGTCGAGCTCGCAACGCAGGTACACACACACACACATGCACACACGCACGCACGTACACAACACACACACACACACACACACACACACACACACACACAAGAAAGTTCATGCACACCCACAAAGACACTCTCAGATGTTACTTTCACATCATGCATACACTCACACCCATGAAACACAATCTCACACCTGCAAAGTCTAAAGCCACACACACACACACACACACACACACACACACACACACACACACACACACACACACACACACACACAGATACACACACACACACAGCTTTATTCAGATAGGCATGACTTCCCAGAACACAGCCAACTCAACATGAGGTCACACAAAGGAATAGCAAAAGAATATCTCTCCCCTTCTCTCTCTCTTGCTATCTATCTCTTCCCTTCTCTCACTCTCCCTTTCCCTCTTTCCCCCTCCATCTCTCTCTCTCTCCCCCTCTCTCACTCTGTCTTTCCCGCTCCATCTTTTTTTCTCTCTCTCTCTCCCTCACTCTCTCTCTCTCTCTCTCTCTCTCTCTCTCATCCCCTCTGCATCTTTCTCTCTCTCTCTGGGCATTACTCACTGGCATTGTTGGGTCTTGTCTCTAATGGAGTCAAATGTGTGGTGATGATTTGTGCTCTGCTTGTGTGTGAGACTGAAACTGGGATGGACCGGAAACTCCACCATCTGACATGATTATATTTAGGGCGATATTTTATGCTATGAGGTGTGTGAGTGTGTCGTGTGTGTCGCTTTTGTGTGTGTGTGTCGCTTTTGTGTGTGTGTGTCGCTTTTGTGTGTGTGTCGCTTTTGTGTGTGTGTGTTTGTGTCGGTGTGTCTTTGTGTCGTGTGTGTGTCGTGTGTGTGGTCGTGTGTGTGTGGTGTGTGTGTGTCATGCGTGTGTGTGTGTGTCATGCATGTGTGTGTGTGTGTCGTGTGTGTGTGTGCTGTAATGCAGCTGTTGTGGTGGCACTACCCTCAGTGACTCAGTCAAAGCTTAGCTGACCCCCTCAGCTGCTCTCAGACTTGAACTCCTGAATTCTTCCGGCTTCCAGAGGTTTCCTGCCTTTGGACCTTTCGCTAGCAGGCTGGTACATGAACAGGACTGGAGAAATTTTACAAGCTGAAATCGAAAGAGGCTTCAAAGTAGGGCCGGGCGATATGGCAGAAAAAAAAGATCACAATTTATTTTCTCACATCATCTGACATTTTTATCATGATTTCCCCCCCCCCCTCAGACTGACAATTTCAGAACAGCTAAATTGAAACCTGTATTTCAAGGCACCAACATATCTCACATTTTGGCTTTATTTGTTGCATGTCACTTTAGCCATAACCAAACTATCGCCACCTTTTTTTGTCAACAATGACATCACGTTTGGGTCTCTGCCATGTGATCGATTAAATATGCCCAAGGCTGATCATTGTGATCACGATCTCGATTTGCGATCAATTGATCACCCCATTGATCAAAGACTGTGTCATTGTTCTATGAGTATAATAACCACACACACACACACACACACACACACACACACACACACACACACACACACACACACACACACACCAGTTCCAGGCCGTAAGCCTTCAGTAACCTTTGGGTGTGAAGTGTGTGGAGAAGTTTGTTTACCACTCTCTTTGAAACAGAAATGCGATTTCTTTAATCCACTCAAGTTGTCATGTGCCAGCTTACTGCCATACAGAGACATACAGTACAGTAACGCTGAGTCGTGTGTGTGTGTGTGTGTGTGTGTGTGTGTGTGTGTGTGTGTGTGTGTGTGTGTGTGTGTGTGTGTGTGTGTGCATGCCTGTGTCCAGGGGTACAGTTGACATACTGCAGCCGAGTTAAGCAGTAGTCATGCTATTTACAAACACACTTCTGCAGCGTGACCGAGACGTCACAGAAAACATGCGAACGTGAGAATGTGAGTGTGCGCCTGCCTGTGTGCGCCTGCCTGTATGCACGTGTGTGTGTGCGCATGTGTGTGTGTGTGTGCATGCGTGTGTGTGTGTGTCTTTGCATACTGTACCTTTTGACTACAGTGTGAGTGGTGTTTGCAATGTGCTCTCTGATGCGTTAGATGCGTACACAGATGCATCCCTGGTGCACGATATTTCCCTTGACTGAGACATAAAGTCGCATTGTAGTTATCAATGGTTTGCAGATTTGTTTCAGGGTTGTGTCTATTTGATTTGTTGTGGTGTTTTTGTTGGTGGTGCTTTGTGTTTGTTTGGCATAGACCTTGCATACTGGTACAAATGTAGAACAATGGCAACATGAATGTGAGGTGTATGTTGAGAGGACAAGTCATCATTTTGAGAGGCTTTTTGTTGCTGTGTGTGTGTGTGTGTGTGTGTGTGTGTGTGTGTGTGTGTGAGAGAAGCAGTGGCATTTGGATCAGTTTGATTGATGAGCAATCGGCTGCCCTTGGCGGTTTTCCGTCTGCCCCAGCTCAGCAGAACACACACATACATACACGCACATTAATACACACACACACACACACACACACACACACACACACACACACACACACACACACACACACACACATACAGTGACCTTTCTGTGTAATAGTTCTGTGTAGGTACTGGCCAATCTAACAGAGTACAGCAGTGGAAAGTTGTTAAAAGTACCTGCTGTGTGTGTGTGTTGGGGTGTGTGTGTGTGTGTGTGAGTTTTGAAGAGCAATAGTGTGTGTTTGTGTTTGTCCAACTATGTGCTGGGTTATGTTAGGCAAAGGCAAAGCTTTTAGGACAGTCTGTCTGAGTGTGTATATGAGTTAGTGTGTGTGTTTGCGTGTGTGTGTGTGTGTGTGGTCCGTTATGTAAGGTGTGTCTCTAAGGCTTTTAGCTTATTTTGCATCAGTGTGCTTGCTGACCAAAACTCTCTGTGGCAATGTCACCAAGCCAAAAAAACCTTCAACAGACTCTTCATGACTGACTAATAACTGTAGTTTTGCTGCTATCTATACCATATCCTTACCTGCAGAAAATGCGGTGTGTGTGTTTGTGTGTGTGTTTGTGTGTGTGTTTGTGTGTGTGTTTGTGTGTGTGTGTTTGTGTTTGTGTTTGTGTGTGCGCGCGTTTGTGTGTGTGTGTGTGTGTACGTTATCCAAGTAGAAAGTCTCATTATTTTTAGCTTTAACAGGAAGCTGCAGGGGCTGGGCTGGGCAGGTGTTGGACTGGGAAGGGCAGAGTGGAGTCTCACAGCTGTGTGTGTGTGTGGGGGGGGGGGGGGGGGGGGGGGATGTGTGTGGGAATGTGTGTGTGTGTGTGTGTGTGTGCGTCTGCGTCTGCATGCATCAGTGGTTTTTTGTCTTGATACACCTACTCATGCATAACAAATGAGCCCCAAATGCCTGAAATAAACATGATTTCACTGCAGAAAGATGTTTTAGTCATATCTCTACGAAACACACACACACACACACGCACACAAAGTGAGAGACAGTTCCTTACTTAGACAAGATCCTGTGTGTGTGTGTGTGTGTGTGTGTGTGTGTGTGTGTGTGTGTGTGTGTCCTCAAACGGTCTGTGTTTACCGATCTGTGCAGCAACTCTAATGGACCTCAGCTTAGGCTCCACTCTGTAGCAGGGCTCAGCGTGTGTGTGTGTGTGTGTGTGTGTGTGTGTGTGTGTGTGTGTGTGTGTGTGTGTGTGTGTGTGTGTGTGCGCCTGTGAGTGAGTCTTTGGGTCCTGTGGTGCTGTACTCTTATGTAACGTACCCTTGTGGAGTTTTATTTGAATCTGGATTGTTGTGTTTACCTATCTAGATATTGGTACTTGGTATTGGTGTGTTTATTTGTGCATGTGTTGTCTTCGGAAGCATGTTATGTACCCTTTCATCCCCTTATGGAGTTTTATTTAAATCCAGATAGTTGTGTTTACCTATGTCAATATTGGTACTCGTGTGTGTATGCATATGTGTGTGTGTAATTGGTATTGGTGTGTGCATGTGTGTATGTGTTGTCTTGAGAAGAGTATCTGAGGTGGTCAGCAGCCGCTATGACGGGGCTGCCCCTGTAGGGGGCGACTGTGTTCCACTCCTTAGCACCTTGACCACCCCTCCTGGTTCCCACAGCAGTCACTCCTGCCGAGACCCTTAATGTGTGCCTCATCTACTGCATTAGTCTGACAGAGACATGTGCCTGTGTGCCTCCACACACTTCCTGCGGACATATTGATTTTCAGTTGCTGTATTCAACTGGTAGTGTGAGTGTGTGCTGATAATGACTCGTTGGGAGTTCATTTTTATGCAGTGTTGGACTGATAAAACCCTATATTTTACTACTCTGGATAAGAGACTTTGGATAAGAAACTTTAACTAAGCCGTTTGTGTCTGTGGACACAAAGAAATGTATTGTATGTGTCAGCAAGCTGTATTTTCACACCTACTCACTTAATTGATTAAAAGTAATACTCTAATAATTCTACAGGATGTTTCCTTCTGCAGTGTTGTTTATGTGAGTGGTAGTGTGTGAAACACACACACACACACACACACACATACAGGCCCTGCTTTATTGTAGGAGGAAATGCACATACAGGCTCTGATTCAGTTGGCCTGCTAAACAGGTCTCTTTCTGTGTGTGTGTGTGTGTGTGTGTGTGTGTGTGTGTGTGTGTGTGTGTAAACAAACCAAGGCTCCAGCTTCCATTTACATGTCCTGTACAGGGTCTGCTTCTGTGTGTGTGTGTGCGTGTGTGTGTGCGCAAACAAGGTCCTGCTCCAGATGTTGATCTGGTCTAATGAAGAGGGCTGCGGTCACATGTGGTCAAATTGAATCTGCTGTAATTTGATGATGGACATGTGGGCTTGGTGGGGTCGGTCAGTTATTGAGCAGATAATATGACCAGTTCCTAATGTCTGCATCTGCCTAACGGCATCATCTCCACACACACATGCATCACCATTGGGCCTGAGCAGTTACAGAGAAAAGAGGAGAGAAAGAGAAAGGAAAAGGGAAATGCAAAGAGAGAGACAGGGAGGGAGAGAGAGAGACAGACAGAGAGAGAGAGAGAGAGAGATACACAGAGAGATACAGAGAGAGAGAGAGAGACATACACAGAGACAGAGAAAGAGAGACATACACACAGACAGAGAGAGAGAGACAGAGAAAGAAAGAGGTAGAGAGAGACAGAGAGAGAAATAGACAGACAGAGACAGACAGACAGACGGAGACAGAGAGAGAGAAAGACAGAGAGAGAGACAGAGAGAGAGGAAGAGATCGTGGAGGGTTTCCGGGAAAAGGGGGGGAAACCCAGAACTGAAAGGAAAGCAGCAGGGTAGCGGGCTAGCGGGGATGCTAGAGAAGCTGCAGCTCCACACAGCACCAGCATCAGCACCCGATAGCATACTCAACACCACAGAGACAGCCAGCTAACTGCCAGAACACATACTGAATGAGGCCCAAAAGAGCCAACAAAAAACCCCTCTAAAACAAACAAAAACTAACAAACAAAACAAAACTAAAAAGCTAATATTAAAAAAAAAATCTAGCTTCCTCTTGCCCCTCAGTGACTAGAACAGTAAAAGGCTGAGACAGGAGGAGAGTCGGAGATTAGGCATGATGGCCAAACCGAGAGAGTGAGTGAGAGATAGATAGTGTAGATAGGAAGAGAGAGGCAGAGAGAGAGGGAGGGAGAGACAGAGGGAGGGAGGGATAAGCGTTGTGTGGTATTAGGAGCGTAAGCTCACTCCGTTATTTTTAGTCCAGAGGCCTGGGGAGAGTCGCAGCAGCGGCGGAACTCTGCTCACGACAGCGGACACGTAGCCTAGCGAGCGAGCGAGTGAGTAAGGGAGTGAGAGAAGAGAGTGAACAATAACAAGGGAGAGGGAGGGAGAGAGAGAGAAGAGCGAGCGGTGGACAGGACACGGACGGGCGGGCGGGCGGACGGACGGAGGGAGTTATCACGGGGGCTGGCCAGAGGAGAGGAACGAGGGTGATGGAAGGAGGAGGAGGAGGAGGAGGCACGCACTGTGGCATCACACTTTAAAGAAGAAGAGACAGCAAGCGTGGGAGATTGGAGGAGAGAGGAGGAGAGGGCAACGACCGTGTGAATTTAACTGATGGACGATCCCAACTGATGGACTATCCTGACTTGCAGCCGGAGCGAGAGAACAACAGAGAGAGAGAGAGAGAGCTAGAGCGTGTGTTTTGGGGACAGAGAGCCAAGTTGGGACTGCTTGCACAGTTGTTGTGTTTGTGCGTGTGTGTGTATGCTTGTGTGGTGTGAGAGAACATGCTGTATCGTTGGACAAGGGCGCACCTACTGCTTGCTTAAAAAACACTTTTTTTAGGTCACACACACCTATCGGCTAGTAAACACACACACAAACACACTGTGTGGAGTGCAGTGTGAAGCCAGACTCAGTCTCAGTTGCGTGTGTGTGTGGGTGTGTTTGTGATTGTTCACGTTTGTCATCGTGGTGCCACACTCGGTTGGGCCGAGCGAGGCGATGTGAGGCGGTGTGAGGTGAGGTGAGGTGAGGTGAGAGATGCTGATTGGTGTTGACCAGTAGTTCCGTGATGGCCGTCGCTACACACTTGCGTCACCGGGTGCAGCAGTCACTCCTGGCCGAGTCGCCAAAGTGTGTTTTAGCAGACTGACTGATTGCTTCGGATGGTTACCTCACCGTGGCTCAGCGTGAGTGTGTTTGCGTGTGTGTGTGTGTGTGTGTACGTGTGTGTGTGTTTTCCACTGACTAGTCTGTAGAAGGCAATAGGGATAAGCATGGCACATTAGCAAAGAGAGATGTGACAGTTGGGTTCCCCCCTAAAGGACTGAGCTGCCTTTTTAGAAATATTTATTTATAAGAAATATATGACTGGAGCCTATTAGAAATGTTAATAGAAATAAGACATTATTAATTAGAAATAAGACCTGTATGACTGGGTAATTACTAGTTAGCATGTGTAATAATGCACTAATCCATAAACTGATAATCAGCGTGTGTGTGTGTGTGTGTGTGTGTGTGTGTGTGTGTGTGTGTGTGTGTGATGGTTTATGGGGGGGTGGGACAGTGGTAGGAGTTTGATCCGTATAAATCCTGTCAGGACAGGAGGTGCGCTGAGCCTCACCAACTTCCATCTTCTTTTTTATCCCCACATGCCACATGCCTAAACCCCCAATGCACACACACATTAATGTATAGAGACACACACACACACATTTATGCACACACACATTGGTATCGACCACACAAGGCTCCTTGACTCACACTTGACTTTTATTGAAGCCTTTTAGCCACACCAAGCCACTTTTATACTCTCTTTTCCAACACACACACACACACACACACGCCTACCTGTAAATGTGAACACACCCTACTGTCACCTCCGCCTTTCCACTTACTGAATAAGAGGCCCCCTCTTTCTTTTTTTCAGGCCAGTCTAAGCTGGGCTCAGACTACAACACTTCAGTCATTAGGCCATTTTGCCTTTTAACACTCCTCAAACACTCCTTAACACACCCCTTTTCCACCCCATGCCTTTCTGCACAGGCACACACACAGACACACAAACAGAGACTCGGGTGCACAGATTGGCAAGCCTAGGGTTACCTTTTTGTGCCCTATGCCCAAAATGTCTGTCACCAAACAGTGGTCTAGGTCGCGTGAGGGATTTGATCATAATAATTATCTGTGTGTGTGTGTGTGTTTGTGTGATTTTCATTGACAGCCTGCCTGGTTTATACAGAGGGAGGGCTTTAGCATGGCAGGCTCTACTGCAGTCACACTGAGAGTGGGTGACATCATCAGTCAGGGACGCTGAATGCCGTCCCCATGCTTTTTTGCAACACTTCCTTATTATTGCTCCAAGAGTGTGAGTGTGTGTGTGTGTGTGTGTGTGTTTGCACGGGTTTGTGTGTGGCTGTTTATTAGTGAGCGCGTGTGTGCTTTCGCCGCTAGCCACACTGAACTGATAACACAGAAACCACATACTTTAGAAGTGGTGTGTGTGTGTGTGTGTGTGTGACAATGTGTGTGTGTAAGTGTGTGATTTGGCGAGTTTGAACACACAGCAAGTGGCTCTACTGGTCAGGCTGCTCTGCTGCTCTCTGGACCCTGCATGGCGTTTCTCAACCAGCTCGAGCTGGCAGGACTCTTACGCAAAAGGAACACTCTGAAATCTGCACCAACGCCTTGACAAGCAATTACACTGTGAGAGGAGAGAGAGATATATAGAAAGAGAGAGAGAGAGAGAGAGAGAAAGAGAGAGCGTGGTAGGGAAGGAGAGATATAGAAAAAGAGAGAGAGCGAGAGAGAGAGGGAGGAAGGGAGTGCTGGTGTAACGGTAGTGCTCCAGAAATAGACCAAGTGTGTGTGTGTGTGCGTGTGTGTGTGTGTGTGAGAGAGAGAGAGGTAGAAGGACAGAGTGAGAGAAGGAAAGAAAGAGAGAGAGAGGGAGTAAGAGGAGGAGTAGGGCTGCTCTGGTTAGTAGCGGGGAGGAGTCGCTGCTCATACCGACACACACTCATACCGACACACACGTGTGAGAGGCAGTCGGCTTGTGGCAGCCACACCACACCACACCACACCACGCCAAGACAAGACATGGAGAGAGAAAACGACAGCAGTGAGAGATAGATAGAGAGAGAGAAAGAGAGAGATAGAGAGGGAGAGAGAGAAGAGGAGTTGGTAGTGGGGGAGAAGAAGAGAAGAAAGTGAAGAAAGTGTGGTCGCAGCTCGCTCAAGGCCCCCTCAGTCACGTGCGTGTCATTGCTGCGTGGATCAGGTGTGTGTGTGGCATACTCTAGCACACGTACTGTACATGCGGGTGTGTGTGTGTGTGCGTGTGTGTGTGTGGACCATAAACTTTGGGCTGACCTCTGAACTCTCTACCTGTGGAGTTGCTCTGCAAGGCGGGAGGACAAGTATCTGCACGTGTGCAGGTGATGGGGATGCCTAACAGAGGAACTGTGGGAATAGCG
>CM059283.1:9815654-9818154 GCA_030347295.1 Setipinna tenuifilis | reverse complement strand
GCAAAGAGATGACTCACTTCTAGCAAAAATAGGACATGTATTATTAAGAAGAGAGTGAAAGGAGAGAGAGAGAGAGACGTAGATGAGAAGTAAAAAAAGACAGAAAAGAAATGAAAGAGGCCTGTCAGTTGGAGAAAGGAGTGTTGAAGTGGATTCAGAATAAATACAGGTGAACTCTAGCTCTTCAGAGAGGGAGTGTTTTAGCATTCTATAACAATGTGTTCTAGAACAATGTAAGATTCTAAAATAACACAAAATTACAATTATATTCTATGGACCCCAACATTCTATAGAATTGGTGTCCTCACAACATTTCCATCTCACTGACCATGTCTGTGTGACAGTACCTGTTTAAAGCCCCACCATAACAACACTTCAGCGTAGTGCAATCTGAAACTTTTAGAATGTAATGTAACAATAATACGACACAGTTTGAATGAATGTGTATGCTTTCCTTAAATTCCCACATTACAAACAAAGCATAAAACTACTCTTACTACACTGCCATTGTCAAGTGCTTCACCAATTCCAGTAGAATTCTGTCTGAAAGCTGATATAGGCTGTCTCTTGGATGAGCTTGTGTCAGCTGTAAACTTTACCCTGAAGGAAACTTTACCCGTATTAGGATTTGGTTAAAAGGGGCATGTGGTTAAAGTCTACTGGCGTGGACTGGAATGTGGGTTTGTGTTGAGACGACCGGGTTGCATAGCTTGGGGTTTCCTTCTCCTGCCACAGAGTGGTTATAAGATAAGCTTAAGCAGTCATAAAGTCTGTCTCTTTGATAATAGCTGTCAGATAACACTGTAAAAAACACTTAAGTCATGTTGATCCAGCATAATAAAGATGAATGTTTATTGGCTGAAATAAAGTCAGCGCTGTGTGGCAGGCCAAGCTCATTGGCTCCTGTTGGGCTGGTGTTCGTCCAATCAGAGTTTAAGAGGCGGGTGAAATGCAGTCCTGTTCAAGCCTTCAGTCTATAACTATACAACCTGTCAGTTGGACTTACCCAAAATGCAGTGTGTGGGTGTTTGTGTGTGTGTGCCCATGCATGTGCGTATGTGTGTATTTACAAATTTGTTATTGCTGCTTGTGTTCTGTCAGTTGGTACATTTGTGTGCCTAAGTGTGTTTTGTGTTAAGAGATTTGGTAATGTTTATGTATTTCATCTGGTGGTCTGCGTGTGTATGAATGTTTGTATGCAGAGGCGTCCTATTTGTCCTGCCAAAAGGGGCAGTCATGCTCAGGTGACTTCATTCACTGTGAGATTACCCATGTTGACACAGCTACCCACAGTCCTCTGCTCTGGCTGACAGGTGAACAGGCGATTGTGTGACAAGTGTGGTGTGGCCGCTTAAAATGGGCCAAAAGTCTGTGTGTGTTGGTGTGTGTGAGTTTCATACACACACACACACACACACACACACACACTTACAGTAGCATAAATACTGACCTCAGTGCAAACCTTGTCAGGATGAACTCAGGGTTAGGCTAAAGCTGACTGATGACATTGCATTCCCCTGCATGTGTATGTGTACACAACACATGCACACACACACAGACACACACACACAGACACACACACACACACACAGACACACACACACAGGCACACAGACAGACAGGAACACAGTCAAAGGCAAGCAAACATAAACAAGCACACACACGCAGCACACACACAACAGACACACAGACACACAGACACACAGACACACACACACACTTTTGTTCACAGAAAACACGCACATACCACATACTCCTTTGCCCTGCAACATTGTTGCCCTCTGCCACAGCCATGAATGTTGGGCAGAGGCTTTGAGTGTGTAACATGTTTTGTTGTTATGTAACTCGTGTGCAAGGAAAGATGGATTGCAAGTGGCAAGCGTGCAGGCAAAATGTACTTTAGACACTTTGGGTAGTGTCTGCTTTTTCTCTAGATACTAAAGTGACATTCCCTTGTTATTACTCTTGTCTGTGTTTTTGTATTAAAAAAGGTCTCTAATTTGCTTCTAAAGTGGTGTCCAGAGAAATTAACCTATGTATCAAATACTCACTAAATGTCAGCTTTACAAGAAATGTATTTGGCACTCAGTATAATTTTTATAATCCAAGAAGATATTAGCATTTAAAATGTGTGCCGTATTTTGGCCCACCCTCTGTAAGGGCGAGTTTTTAATGCAGTGATGCAGTAATCCCTGAGTGTCCTGAAAAGACATAATCATGGAACACCCCGTCATGTCATTTCTGTAGCCCAGATTAGACTGAAAAATGGGTATTTTGCTAATGGTGACACAAATCGGATTTGGTAACTTTGCAGAAAAATAGTTGAAGACAGACAGCCCGCTATTAAAGTCAATTCATGTGTGATGTGCGAAAAAAAATAGATTAATAAATACTGAATAAAATAAATCATTAAAAAATGTGGATTAAACTGGCAGCCCTAAACATGGCTTAAAAGTTTCCCGCACAGACCGACTCACAAAAGCGCCCTGTCATCCCATTC
>CM059283.1:9800654-9810654 GCA_030347295.1 Setipinna tenuifilis | reverse complement strand
CAGATGTGTTTCTTGCGAGTGTACACGTACACGCATACACACACGTGCTCACACTCACACTCATACTCTCTCTCACACACACACACACACATACACACACAGAGGCACCGGCATACATATGTGTTCCCTGTGAGTGCCCACACACACATACACACACACACACACGGTTGACCGCGGGCAGCTTTATGTTTAGCAGGCATGGCTCAGCGAGTGTTCCGCTAGGTTCTAAGCTGGTGGGCCGTGCTGCAGGATTCCACACACTCAGCAGAGGCTGAATCACCACCACCACCACCACCCCCAACCCCCAATCCCCCCCCCAACCCTCCCTCTTCATCCCCACACACAGCCAGCATGAAGCGCCCCCCCTCCTCATCCCCAACATTGCTGATGCACTGATGCCGCTGGGGCTTACTGCCCCCACCCCACTTCCCCCACATGGGTGCTGCTGATGATCCTCCCCCTCCCCCAGAACCCTCCTCCTCACTCCAGACACCCTGCAGCCTGGCTGTCTGTGTTTTCCACCCTGAGCAGAATTCTGACATGGGGCTGGGACAGGCTGTGACACTGTGTGTGTGTGTGTGTGTGTGTGTGTGTGTGTGTGTGTGTGTGTGTGTGTGTGTGTGTGTGTGTGTGTGTGTGTGTGTGTGTGTGTGTGTGTGTGTGTGTGTGTGTGTGTGTGTGTGTGTGTGTGTGTGTGTGTGTGTGTGTGTGTGTGTGTGTGTGTGTGTGTGTGTGTGTGCGAGTATGTGTGTGTGTGTGCTAGTGTATGTGCAATTGTGTGCATGTGTGTGTATGTGTCTGACTTAACTTCATGATTAATTGCTTGTGTTGTTGGGTGCACAAAGGTATAAATGTATGTTTTCCTATACTAAAACGTGTGTGTTTGTATTTGTGTGTGTGCGTGTCTGTCAGAGCAAGTGTGCATGTTACTGCAGAGCCTGTGTGGCTGGCTCAGCTTTGCTGTGATGGGGTCAGGGGTCAAGGTTCAAGGGTGAGGGGTCATATGTAACTGAGAGTGACCTCTAGGTTTGAGCCACGTGTGTCAACTCATCGCTCTTATCAGTTGAAAGCATGGAATAAAGGACACTCACCAACTCACAGACTCTGATAAACACTTACATATGTACACACCACACACACACACACACCACGCTCTTAAACTCACACCACACACATAGTGGTGTCAATCCTGGGTTCAGAAATAAAAACCCTGCCATGTGTTTCTTCTAACACAGGAAAGTTCACTGCATAGCTGATCTACCTGTCTTGAGTGCTCATTACGATTAGCTGATTCAGAGCTGGTTGGAGCAAATTTGTTTTCACTTTCTACACCCAGGATTGACACTTCTGCACACACACTTACTCACTCACACACTCACACACTTGTGCACATGTGATGATGCTCTGCTTCGTCATGATCATTGTCGGCTGCTACGTTTGCTGTGCACATACACATGGATGCACACACACACACACACACCGACACACACTCGCTAACATGCTCTTTGGCTGGACTTCTGACTGACTCTCAGGTGATGGCAGTGAGTCTTGGTGGTATTATCCGTGTCTGTATCATGTAGTCACTCTGTGTTTGGCCTTGTCTCTCTTTGCCCTGTCCAGCCACGGGAGAAAGGACGCATGCGCTTCCACCGGCTCCAGAATGTCCAGATCGCCCTCGACTTCCTCAAACAGAGACAGGTAAGGTACACAGACAGCCACACAGACAGCCACACAGACAGCCACACAGACAGCCACACAGACAGCCACACAGACAGCCACACAGACAGCCACACAGACAGCCACACAGACAGCCACACAGACAGCCACACAGACAGCCACACACACAGCCACACAGACAGCCACACACACACACACACACACACACACACACACACACACACACACACACACACACACACGCACACAAACAGTAGTTGCTGATGCATTGCCACGGATGCAAAGCCACTCTCCACAAGCACATAAGCACGCGCACACACATCTCCATACACACACACACACACACACACACACACACACACACACACACACACACAAGCAGGGTAGGTGCTGATGTTACTGATGGATTGCAGCTGGACAGGGAACAGCTGGAAGCATCAGAGCATCAGACAGACAAGGAGATGGAGGGGAAGCTGGGAGGAATAACCTTCCCCTTGTCCTGAGATGTGCGTGTGTGTGCCTGTGTGTACACGGGTGTATGTGCGTGTGTGTGCGTGCGTGTGTGTGCATATGTGTGTCTGTGCGTGCGTGAGTGTGCATGTGTATGGTCTGCTGTTGCTGGCTGGCTGAGCAGGTTCTGTCCCTGTGCCGGGAATGAGGCCGCTGGTCATACATGCTGCAACACCACTCTCAGCCTCTGGACACATTCCTCTGTCTCCCCTCATCTCTCCTCCTCTTTCTCTCACTCCATCTCCCTTCCTCTCTCTGTCTCTCTGTCTCTCTCTCTCTCTCTCTCTCTCACTCTCTCTCACTCTCTCACTCTCACTGTCTCTCTCTCTCTGTCTCTCTCTGTCTCTTTCTCTCTCTCACTCTCTCTCACTCTCACTCTCACTCTCACTCTCTCTCTCTGTCTCTCTCTGTCTCTCTCTCTCTCACTCTCTCTCACTCTCACTCTCACTCTCTCTCTCTCTGTCTCTCTCTGTCTCTCTCTCTCCTTTAGTCTCTCCCTCTGTCTCCCCTCATCTCTGTCCTCCACACTCTCTCTGCCTCTTTCTCTGTCTGTCTCTCTCCCTCTCTCCCTTTTGCTCCCCCCCTCTCTGTTTCAATATGAAACCAATTTATTTTCCTTCCCAGCATCCCTGCATAGATAGCTTGGTGCTTTCCATCAGAAGGATGGTGTCTGTTGAGAGGGGAAAATGATGGAAAACACCTCAGTGCTTTCATGATGATTTTCAGGATATTGTGTTTACAAGGGCACGCTTAGATTTGCATATGCATTATATAGTAGCATGTAAAAATATATAATTAGATTGTTATAGTTAAATGATTATTATATCTCATTATTATGGCTTGGATATGATACTTTCTACTGATTAAGGTAAAGACAGAGCAGAAGTCACATGATGTCATTATTCCCAGTTTTGTTAACATGTTTACAAATTCTAACCCCCTGCACCCACTTACCCTCTCCCCAGGTCAAGCTAGTAAACATCCGTAACGATGACATCACAGACGGGAACCCCAAACTCACACTGGGCCTCATCTGGACCATAATCCTCCACTTCCAGGTCTGTTTACCCACAATCCTCTGCTTGTTTACTCTTGAAGGATTGTTTACCACTTGAAGGATGTTCTGTCCTGTTTTACACAGATCTCAAGGATACACACACACACACACACACACACTTTGGTCACTGTAGCGTTGATGGTGAATGGTAATGATGGCTATTGATGATGTGCAGCTGTGTTTTTTGTGTGTGTTTCATGAGTTGGCTCCTTGATTGTTCATTACTTTAGGTGTGTGTGTGTGTGTGTGTGTGTGTGTGTGTGTGTGTGTGTGTGTGTGTGTGTGTGAGGTGAGGTTGCCTCAGAGGGCATGTCCTCAGTTGTTGGTGACCAGCAGGCAGGACACTGTGACATATCTGATCTGAACACTCACTGAGCTGTCAACCAGAAGGGGTTGTGGGTGGAACACACACACACGAACAAACACACAGACTAATTCAAACACACTGGCAGGAAAGGACAGGCACACACACACACACACACTGTACACACACACACACACACACACACTGTACACACACACACACACACACACAAACCCAAACACTCCTAAATATAAAAGCTTGGCTGAGCATGGCACCCTCACATTCACTCACGCAGAAAAATCAGTGGAAACAACTCTTTATTAAATCTACATCATGTGTCTCAGCTCAGTATCCACTAGACCGTAATAAATGGGGGTTTTATGGAGGTGGCAGTCTTAGTTCATTGGCTCATAAATAAGTAGGGTGAGAAGAAACCAACAGGGACACACACGAGAAAAATGAAGGACTTGAAATATAATATAATCCAGGACCCTTATGAATTCCTGACACCAATAACTCCTGGCTGCGTCTGCACAGTAATTGTGCGGGTGTTACACCACCTGCTCCTTCAACTCCTCGTCTTTGTGAGGACGATGACCTGCCAGAGCCACGCAAGTGAATCTGTCTTCCTCCACAGGGCTTCACCCAGCACTTAAGTGTGGTTTACTGTACGTTCATTTACACACATGGGAGTTGGCTGAGGGGGAGTTGGTTGAGGAGACACAGTAGTGATAACATATGCTTTGGACACTTGGCTTTGACTAGACTGCACTTCCTGAGTTTCACCACTAGAGGGCAGCGGAGGCCTTTTAAGGGGGTGGGCCATGACATCATCACAAGGTGACATGGGGGAGCTGGTTGCTAAGGAGACGGCTCCCTCCCCGTATGACTGGGCAGCCACTTCAATCAGCATGATTCAGCAAAACTCCAGCCAGCCAGGAGAATGGGCTGGAGGGAAGGAAAAAGCGAGAGTAAGAGAGAGAGGGAGGGATGGAGATGGAGAGATAGGTAAGGTAAAATAGAGGAGGAAGACAAAGTGGGAGGTTTAGAGAAGGGAAATGGACCTGAGGGAGATACTGAGACAGGATAGATAAAAGGGGAGAGAATACATAAAGGAGAGAGACAGAGAGAGAGAGACAAAGAGACAGAGAAAGAAATCGGCGGGTAGGTAGAAGGAAGGAGGCAGATAATAGGGAAGGAGACAAAAAAAAGAGAGAGAAAGAAAGAATAGGTAGAAGAAAGACAGACAGAGGGGACGGGATTTGAGGGGAAGCCCACTGCTGCAGACTCCATAATTAGCTGAAGGCTTACAGAATGAGGTGACCTAAGAAGATCGCAGTGGTGATGCTGTGTGGTGTGTCTCTGTGTGTGTCTTTGTGTGTGTGTGTCTGTGTGTGTGTCTGTGTGTGTGTGTTTGTGTAAGTCAGAGAAAGACAGAGAAAGAATGTCTGGCAGGGATCTTTTTGGGTAGTGATTTGAAGAACAATATAATTTAGATTGTGTGAGCCAAAGACAATGTGTCCCCCTTTGAGCAGGAGATGACTGACCAGGAGCACAGTCTGCTGTCTGAGCACACCATTTACTGGAAATAGCAGGCAGCATTTTTCAGGAATTTAAATAGAAGCACACACACACACACACACACACACACACACACACACACACACACACACACACACACACACACACACACACACATGCATGCATGCACGCACACAGTTGCACTCACACTTACACACACACGCACACACACACACACAGCAGATTATAACAGCGGGGTAATCAGGATGCTTGGGGTTAAATGGCTCTCTGAGCTGAGCTGGTTTCAACATTAGCATAATTTGGAGGTTACTTACATATTTTTATGTAACTTGGTGGTTTATTTAAATGCATTTCAGTTTTGGTCGAATTTGAGCTTGAACATCCAACAAACTTCAGTTTGCGATACATCAGATGCAGTCTAGGAAGGGCAGTCTATGAAGTGTACACGTCTAAAGAGAATGATGCTCATCTGTCCTACCAAGGTGGCAGTACTGTGGGGCAGTTTCCTCATAACCACTGCACCGCAAAAAGCATCAATACAAGGTCATGGTGGTGAAGTAGCATCCTGGACTCTTTCTTTCTGTCCCTTTCTGTCCCCCCTCCTCTCTCTCTGGCTCTACATCTCTCTCTCTCTCTCTCTCTCCCTGTCCTCTCTCTCTCTCTCTCTCTCTCTCTCTCTCTCTCTCTCTCTCTCTCTCTCTCTCTCTCTGTGCTGTGTCGAGGTTAATACTGCAGCATGCTGGGAAGCCAGGACATTCCAAACAGGTTTCCTAAAAGCGAGGCTCTGGCCACAGCGTTGGATCACTCTGGCCCCAGCGTTGCATGATTCTGGCTTGTGGCTTGCGGTCGGATTTGGGTCGCTGGCAGCGGAGTGTGGTGTGCTGTGGAGGCCGCGTCCAAAAAGGCCTCTGGTCCACTGTGACCATCTAGGGACGTAGAGAAGGAATGAGAGGAACAGGAACAGAGTACAGTTCAGAGTGAATCAGTGAGTGGGAAAGAGATGGATGGATGGATGGATGGATAGATAAATGGATAGATAGATGGGGGTAGACAGATAGATAGACAGATGGATACATAGATGGATACATAGATGCATAGATAGATAGATGGATAGATAGATACATGGATAGATATGTGAATAGATGGATAGATGGACTTAAAAAGGAAAACCTGCAGCACACTGATCGCTCAGAATACTAAGTAAAGTAAACACTAAGTAAAGTCAAGCAATGTGTTTCACATACAGCATCATCAGGTCACTGCGTGTCTCTGAGTGACTGAGTGAGTGAACCATCGGCATACTCACTCACTCAGTTAGTATTTAACCTCGCCCACAACCCCAGTCACGAGGACCTGCTAATTATGCACCTGTCATTCTGATGTGTGTTGGATGTGTGTGAGTAGGCACAGTGTGTGTGTGGGAATGTGTGCGTGCATGTGTGTGTGTGTGTGTGTGTGTGTGTGTGTGCGCATGCATAGCTGTATGGTTGCAGGCGGCCTCCATAGTAGTGTAACTTGAGTTGTAGATCCCAGTAATTAGTCAGCACCCTGCTGAGGGTTTTTCTGTGTGTGTGTGTGTGTGTGTGTGTGTGTGTCTGTGTCTGTGTGTGTGTGTGCGCGCGTGTGTACATGTGTGTTTGGCAAAGAGTGTTATTTTTCGTTGTGTGGGTGTTTGATCACACTAGAACATGACATCACAGGCTTGTAATGCTGTGTGTGTGTGTGTGTGTGTGTGTGTTGTGTGGGAGGTTGCTGAGCATTCCAAAGAAGAGCTTTGAGGATGATAAAAAGAGAGAGAGAGAGGGAGAGAGTAAAAAAAAAGAAGAAAGAGAGGATTTTCTCAAACCAACACCCCCTCCTCCTTCTTTTCTCTCCCACCACTCCTCTTCCTAATCCCTACACTTCCACACTTTTCACCCCATTCCACACCTCCATTCATTTTTCCCTTTCACCCCATCCCACACCTCCATTCAATTTCCTTTTCACACGTTCTGTGTTGCCCTTTCTCTCCATCTCTTCATATCAGTGGTGATACATGTAAGGGTTTGTGTGTGTGTGTGTGTGTGTGTGTGTGTGTGTGTGTGTGTGTGTGTGTGTGTGTGTGTGTGTGAGAGAGAGAGAGGGAGAGATGCAGAGCACGGAAAAGAGAGAGCAGGAGAAGGGAGAGACTATGTTAGTTGTCATTGCCTTTCTAAAAATGTGTTTGATTTGCTCTTCAGTGCTACAGTGTGTGTAAGAACCGTACAGTGCTGTTTTGGTGGATTTGAGTGTGCATATGAGAGAGAATGCAAATGAAATATGACAAGTCTTTTTTCTGTCTTTCTGCAAAGAGATTTGATTTCTGCCTCTATGCTGGTTGCAACCTCATATGGCTTTTTGGTTGTGTGAGTGTGTGTGTGTGTGTGTGTGTGTGTGTGTGTGTTTGCATTCATCAGTGTCTGCAGGCTGTGGTGTCTGTGTGTGTTTGCATTCATCAGTGTCTACTGTGGTGTGTGTGTGTTTGCATTCATCAGTGTCTGCTGTGGTGTGTGTGTGTGTGAGTGTGTGTGTGTGTGTGTGTGTGTGTGTGTGTGTGTGTGCAGAAGCCACAGCGCAGAAGCAACAGCATAAAGCGGGAGAACAGGAGGGAGGGGGGGGAGACAGCTGATAGGACGAGAGCAAACTCATGGGAGGGAGGGAGAGAGAGAACAGAGGAGGGAGGGAGGGAGGGAGGGAGTGGGAAAGAGAGCAAGAGAGAGAGAGACGGAGTGAGTTAAAGCAGCAGCAGCAGTCTGAAGCTGCAGCGTAGCAGAGATAAAGCTCTTTTGCCTGCCTGCCTGCCTGTGCCAGAGACGGAGAGAGAGAGAGAGAAAGAGAGGAGGATGAGGAGAGAAGGAGAGCAAAAAGGGAAGGAGTGAAAAGAAGCAGCCATCCTCACAGCCTTGAGAGAGAGAGGACGTCTGTTTTCACCGGAGCTCCTGGCTTACGCTGGATTTAAGGGCCTCTGGATCCTTTAACACACACACACACACACACTCACACACACACTCACACACTCAAACACACACACACACGCACAGGCGCGCTGTCTTACCACAGGAGGAATCGCCCATCCCTGCGGTCACACACTCTGTCTCTGTCTCTCTCTCTCTCTCTCACACACATCCATACACACACACACACACACACACTCTCACACATCCGTGCACGCCTACAGAGCACCGTCACTGCATGTCTGTGGAGCGGGGGAGGCGAGCGCACACACGCGTATCAATTGGATCAATTTTGCTGATGTCTCCCTGATGGAGCTGGATCCCTCCGGAGCACCACCGGAGCCCTACCTCCCCCCAGCACTCTGCCTCTCTCCCTCGGCCCGACGAGGAGCTCTCGCCACCAGCTAGCAGGAGCAGCAGCAGCAGGAGCAAGAGCAGCTGGATACCCCTCCGTCTGGAGCCCAGTTCGGTCCTAGCAGTAGTGCTAGCCCTAGCATTAGCCTCAGCCTCAGCCCCGGCTCCAGGCTTCTATTGCAGTAATTAGATTCCCAGACCGGAGGAACAGTAGAAGCAGCCCAGAGGGACAGAGCAGCGAATGACACTCAGCCACAGTGGACAGTAACAGAAAGGGAGAGAGAGAAGGAGAGACACAACGATAGAGAGAGACCAAGACAGATAGAGGCTCTCTCACCTGCCTGAAGCAGCCTACATTAGAGGAGATGGATGTTTGGAGAGTTCCACATGCCTGGTAGCATCCTGAGGCCACGTGCGAGTCGGAGTGGGACTGGAGAGGGACGTGCCTGAACGCGCCCCAGACCTGGATGTACAGACCTGGCGGGGCCCTAACATTAATGTTGGAACTACTACTGCTGAGCTGATCTGAGGAGGAGAACTTCGACCCGACGTACAGTAGTGGAGTTATCCATTCAGGACAATCCACAGGGAAGGATTTAATGCCAGCCTGTTTGTGAAGCGGTGTGTGTGTGAAGACGTACTGTAGCAGGTGTGTGTGTATCTGTGTGTGTGTTTAGTGTGAAATTGCTCCTGAACTTCTTTTCCTTGTGTTGCCTCGTCTTGACCTTCGGTGCAGACACCACAAGCAGAAGCAGCTTGTAAGGTTCTGGTTGCCGTGGCAGCCAAGGCAACACCCCAGCGACCTCCTTCTCCCTCATTTGTGCCACTTTAATGTCAGGAGGGGGAGAACACACTCCCAAGGGAGGCTTCACACAACCTTCACACACGTACCGCTCGCTCAACACACATCGACACACACACTCACACACATATTGACACACACACACACACACGCACACACACATATACACACTCTCTCAGGGGCACCGTGGGGACTTCGTAACGCCTGAGGGACAAGAATCCAACCCATGACGAGGCCCCACACCCCCACAGAGGGATGGATCATGGGAATGCTCTAAAAAACCGAGACCAAAGAACTGTGCCTGAGAATGTGAATGTGCCTGAAATGAAATGACTGTTCCTCTGTTGCCTCCCGTTGGATGTCAGAGCTCAGAGCTGTCTTAACCTAACCTCCTGCAAACCCTGCCAAAGAACTGCCATCACCACCAGCATCACCAGCTAGCGTCTCGACAATTACTACTATTACTGCTACTACTCTCTCGCTCCGCTCCACTCTCGTTTCCTGTTGCAGCTGTTTCCCAGCTCAGCTGTTTCCCGGCTATCTTCCTAACGAGAAGGAAACTCGGCCATCAATAACCCATGGGGCGGCTTTCAAGGAAAACACCGGAGCGGGAGTTTTATTATTGCACTGCGCAGAGCCGACCGTGACGACAGTGACGTGTGGTGACGTGACGTGAGGGGAGGGGAGGTGAAGCAAATCTCAGGCCGGATAAATAAATCGCTCCCCCGAGGCGTGCTGCCCGTGCCACGTGACCATCCCCTGGACCTGCTGACGATGGTGCC
>CM059283.1:9778154-9790654 GCA_030347295.1 Setipinna tenuifilis | reverse complement strand
CTGCGCAGGCCCGACCTGATCGACATGGAGGTGGTGGCACGGCAGAGTAACCGTGACAACCTGGAGCAGGCCTTCGAGATCGCCGAGTCGCTCGGGGTAACACGCTTGCTGGATCCAGAAGGTACTTAACCCCGCCCCCCGCCCTCTGACACGACTGTTTCTTTGACTTTCACCACCACCCCCACCCCCCTCTGGCTTGGAGGACAGCTCTGGCTCCTCTCTTCGAGTTGTCCCTTGTCCTCTATTAGTGACAGTTTCTCAAGCTTTCTGATTACCTGAAAGAAGATATCCAGTAGTGCTATGGCTTGCACAAAAAGAACACTAATGCTCTTTGACTTTTACAGCACATCACTTAGCTATAAGTTATTCCTGTAACCTTGAGACAACCTTGGGCTTATTATCCATATATACAGTAAAATCTTTATTCTGATCTTTCCCCAATCTTAACTAGTAGATAAGAAATGACATATGGTAGTGGCTTTGTCGTATGGCCTGGAGATATAATAATATTCATATACCCTGCAAATATAATGATATTCATACACCCTGGAAATCGAATAATATTCATTTATCCTGACCATATAATGATATTCATACAATCTGGAACTATAATCATATTTATATACTCTGCAAATATAATGATATTCATACACTCTGCAACTATAATCATATTCAACTCCTGGAGTCTCTTCTGCTCCACCCCCTGACCTTTCTCATGTCTCTTGTCTTTCAGATGTGGATGTGCCCTCTCCAGACGAGAAGTCCGTCATCACGTACGTGTCCTCCATCTATGATGCCTTCCCCAAGATCCCCGAGGGAGGAGAGGGCATCGCCGCACACGTGAGACACTCCTACCTCTCCCACTTCCACTCACCTCTGCAGATCTTACCATTTCCTCCATCCATCCATCCTTCCATTTCCTCTGTCTGTTTAATTCCTATCACTAAGTGGGCGCCCATCTGTTTGATGTGCATTGTGACCATTCGAATAAACATAAATCCCTTGCTAGAAACACTAGCAGTTCACATAATCTCTCCCTGTAATAGCATGAACTGCATAACTGTTGATGAATGACCTTAATATAAACCCAGCGAATGTCTACCAGCTGGCTAGCCAAACCCAGTCTGTTCTACTCCCCCTATCCATTTATCTGTCTATCCATACATTGCAGTCATCATCGGTCCTTTGTTGCTTTTCTTCTCTTCTCTTTTCTTCTCTTCTCTCTCTCTCTGTTACAGTCTCTGAGTCATTCCCCTAGTAATTCTTCTCTCAGTGTGAGTCTGAGTCTCAGTCATTCCCTGTAGCTACTGTAGCTGTGCTCCCTCTCTCTCTCTTTCTCTGTCTTTCTGTCTGTGTGTGTGTCTCTGTTTCAGTCTTTCACTAACTCTCAAATTTAAAGGTGCTTTATTAACATGGTTGTTTAACTAAAGTGTTGCCAAAGCAGTGTCGTACAAATAATAATAATACAAATAGTAAAAGGATGCTAACTAATTCTCACATTCTATCTCTGTCTCTCACTCTGTCTCTCACTCTGTCTCTCTCTCGCTCTCCCTCTCTCTCTCTCTCTCTCCCTCTCTCTCTCTCCCTCTGTCTCTCTCTCTCCCTCTCTCTCTCTCCCTCTCCCTGTCCCTCTCTCTCTCTCTCTCTCTCTCTCCCCCTCTCTCTCTCTGTCTCTGTCTCTCTCTCTCCCCCCCCCTCTCTCTCTCTCTCCCTCTCCCTCTCTCTCCCCCTCTCCATCCCTCCCTCAGGAGGTGGACCCGCGCTGGGCGGAGTACCAGTCTCGCTTCTCGTCGCTGCTGCAGTGGACGCGCCAGCACACCAGCCTCATGGCCAACAAAAACTTCCCCCAGAATCCTGTCGAGCTCAAGGTCAGAGGCGCACAGATGCACCTGGTCACACACACACACGCATACACACTTACACTCACGCACACGCGCACACACACACACTTGCTCTCACACACACTTGCTCTCACACACACGCTTTCTCGCACACACACACACACACACACAAACACACACTCTTGCTCTTACACACTCTTGCTCTTACACACACACACACACACACACACACTCACACTCACACTCTCTCTCACACACACACACACACACACACCCACACACACACTTGAAAAGAATAATTAGGAGCACTTCCTATACATCTATCACACATCCCTTCTTGGAGGCATCCAAGAACAACATCAGTGCTCTTGACTCCTGGGTGCAGAAAAATCTCTTGCATCATCATATTTAGCCTTATATGAAAGCACAAAATGGCTTTAATGAACTTTTGTTTTTAAGTGTTTTATGTAGCATAATTTCACAATCTAGCTTGTGAAATGATTTTCTTTATCATTAAAGTTTATTCTTTAGTGTTTTATGACTTCAGACCAAGTGTACTGTGTCTGCCTAAGAAGGTCAACCACCAGTTAAAAGGCATGTTTAATTTCCTGCTGTAATTAAATATTCACTGATTAGTATTTTGCTGTGCTCCACAGGCACTTTACAATGAGTACGTCCACTTCAAAGAGACGGAGATCCCTAACAAGGAACTGGAGAAGGGTCACATTGCACACCTTTACAAGCTGCTCGAGGTGACTCATTTTAGCAATAATGGGCGACTGTGTGTGTGTGTGTGTGTGTGAAAGAGTGTGTCTGTTTTTGAGTATTTGTTGGCACGCGTGTGTGAGGCAGAGAAAGAGGGAGGAAAAGGAGAGAAAGAGGGAGAAAAAGGAGAGAAAGAGGGAGAGACGGAGAGAGGAGGAGGAGGAGAGGAAGGGCGACCTGGATTCGGGTGCCAAATTGAGAGCGTCCTCCACATCACGGGACTCTGAGGAGCTGCTGATAGCACCCAGTAATGAAGGACACCAGACCTGCGAGAAACACACACACACACACACACACACACACACACACACAAACACACACACACACACACCTGCTAAAGAGAGAGACACACACACACAGACCTGCAAGAGAGAGGCACAGACACACACGCCCACACGCGCACACACCTGCAAGTGAGCGAGCCAGAAAAGGGAAAGACGGCAGGAATGCATGCCTGAAAGGTGTGTGTGTGTGTGTGTGTGTGTGTGTGTGTGTGTGTGTGTGTGTGTGTGTGTGTGTGTGTGTGTGTGTGTGTGTGTGTGTGTGTGTGTGTGTGTGTGTGTATGTGTATGTGTGTGTGTATATATATATATATATATATATATATATATATATATATCACCCACAGCACAGCAATGACAGAAATACCCAGGGCTTGTTAGAGGGTACGTGTGTGTGTGTTAGTGTGTGTGTGTGTGTCATGGGATAAGGCTAGGCTCAAACTCAAGACACTTGGTGTCATTGTTTGTTCGTGTGCCAGGAACTATTTTGGGCAGAAGAATCTTTCCTGTCTGGATCTCTGCAGTGTTGGGTTTTTGTTTGTGGGGGTTTTTGTGTTAGAGCGAATGGATACACATATACCATATATGTACTGTATTTGGTATTTATTTGGCTTGTGTTACTTATCTTGAAAAGATACGTGGCCGTTCAGGTTTAAATGTGCGTGTATATGTGTGGTAGTGTGGATATGTCTGCTTATGTGTATACGTGTGTGGGTATGAATGCCTGTGTGCGTTTTTGAATATGACCTTAGGCCAATCAACATCTGTATTTCCCCTAATTGCGTGCATAGATCGATAGATAAATAGATACTTTATTGATCCCAAATGAAATTTAGGTTAATGTATTGATATTGGTATTGCATATTGATGACCACTCCTCCTCCTGACACAGGTGGGGGTAATATGTGATCAATCTGTAGTCCCTCAGTATGTGGGCACATTGCTCCTCCTCCTCTTGCATGTTAATGATGATTGCCCCCATCTTGTATGTGTGGAATTGAGTTTGAGCCATCTGTAGCGCCCTATGTTGATGTTTGTATCTAGCCTTAACTTTTTAAAGACAAATATTGATATTTGGATTCAAAAATCCAAAATGGCTAAAAATAAAACTGGAAAAAAATGTAAAGGAAAAAATAATGAAATGGAATCTGAGGCAAAAAAAACAAATTTCATAGGGCCCCATCAGTGACCTCTCCTTCTCTTCCTCCTCTTCTTCCTCATCTTCTTCCTTCTCTTCTTCCTCCTCTCATCCTCTTCCTCTTCTTCCTCCTCCTCCTCTTCCTCTCCTCCTCCTCCCCCCTCCCAGGTGTGGATAGAGTTTGGGCGCATCAAGCTGCCGGCGGGGCTGCACCCCAATGACCTGGAGGAGGAGTGGGGCAAGCTGATCCTGGAGATGCTGGAGCGGGAGAAGGCCCTGCGGCCGGCCGTGGAGCGCCTGGAGCTGCTGCTGCAGGTCGCCAACAAGATCCAGAACGCTGCGCTCGACTGCGAGGAGAAGCTCACGCTCGCCAAGAACACGCTGCAGGCCGTGAGTCTGAGTCCTCTGCGTTGCTGTCTGTCTCTCTCTCTTTCTGTCGCTCTCTTGTGTGTCTGTCTGTCTGTCTCTTCTCCCTCTGTCTGTATGTCTCTTGTCTGGTTGTCTGTCTGTGTCTCTTCTTCTTCTGTCGGGGTCTCTCTTGTCTGGCTGTCTCTGTCTCTTCTCCCTCTGCCTGTATGTCTCTTGTCTGTCTGTCTGTCTGTGTCTCTTCTTCTGTCTGTATGTTTCTTGTCTGGTTGTCTCTGTCTCTCTGTAGCTCATGTCCCTGAAGAGTCCTTTACATGTTTGTGTTTATGTGTCTGTCTGTGTGTGTATTTATGTATTCGTGTGCATGGTTATATATTTGTATGTATGTCTGTGTCTAGTGTCAATTTCTCCCTTTCTCATCCTCCATCACCATTTTTATACTATTTCTGTCCCTCTGTATTTCTGTATCACTTTCGGTCTCCCTGTCATGTGTCTGCCTGTCTCTGTATCTCTCCTTCTCTCATGTGTGTCTGTCTCTCTCTCATGTCTCTGTCTCTGTCCAAAAGGACATGTCCCAGCTGAAGAGTGGTGGGCCAGTGCACTGTCTGACTCTCTTTCTCTCATGTGTGTCTCTCTCGTGTGTGTGTGTGTGTGTGTCTGTTTGTCTGTCTCTCTCTTGTCTCTCCTTCTGTCATATGTCTCTCTCATGCATCTGTCTCTCTCTCTGTCCAATAGGACATGTCCCAGCTGGAGAGTGGTGGGGCGGTGCGCTGTGTGTCTTTCTTATGTGTGTGTGTCTGTGTGTCTCTATGTCTCACTCTTGCCTCTCTTTCTCTCATCTGTCTCTCTCTCATGTCTCTCTTATGTCTCTGTCCCCATAGGACATGTCCCAGCTGGAGAGTGGTGGTGCGGTGCGCTGTGTGTCTTTCTCATGTGTGTGTCTGTCTCATGTGTCTCTCTCATGTGTTATGTCTCTGTCCAATAGGACATGTCCCAGCTGGAGAGTGGCGGGGCGGTGCGCTGTGAGCAGGAGCTGGCCGTCTACCTGCAGGACTCGGAGGCTCTGCTCAGGCAGCTGCAGCAGGACCTCAAGATCCTCCGGGACGAGAAGTACTACCAGGTGGAGCAGCTGGCCTTCAGGTGAGACATACATGACTATCGTGTGTGTGTGTGTGTGTGTGTGTGTGTGTGTGTGAAGTACTACCAGGTGGAGCAGCTGGCCTTCAGGTGAGAGAGAAACACACACATGACCATCGTGTGTGTGTGTGTGTGTGTGTGAGTGTGAGAAGTACTACCAGGTGGAGCAGCTGGCCTTCAGGTGAGAGACACACACATGACTGTGTGTGTGTGTGTGTGTGTGTGTGTGTGTATGTGTGTGTATGTGTGTGTATGTGTGTGTATGATATATAACAGGACATTGACAAAGGATCCCATGTACCCAGGCTCACGTGTTCCCAAATTCACAGGCCTTGGGTTATTGGGGTCTTATGTTCCCCAGTTCTATTAAGCACATAATGATACCTTGATAAATTAGTGTGGTTTGAAGCTGTGAGTGAGTGTGTGAGTGTGTGTGTGTGTGTGTGTGTGTGAGTGTGTGTGTGTGTGTGAGTGTCTGCCTGTGTGTGTGTGTGTACCAGCAGAAAGAGTTTTCTTTAATAGGGCAAGGCTAGTAAATGGGGAATGAGGTCTCCTCTTCCTCTCGTTAATCAGATCTGAGGTCATGGGTGCTCACTAGGAAACCAAACCAAACCTCAGACATCCTTCGCATGCTTTGCGTAATCCAGATGAATTGCATAGTCTGGTCTGTCTGTGGCCTTGCCCTGATCTCAGGGAATGTGTTTCTCCCCTCCTGCGCAGAGTGTGGCAATACAAAGTGTTCTCATACTGGTGTAGATCCCAAAAGGTTTATTTATTTACAACTAGCAATTTAGACAGATAACGACCCTGCCTGATGAAGACCGCTGAAACGTTGGCATTGGGATTGAGTCTTTTGTGATCTATACCAGACACTTGTACAGACACTTCTGTCTTTGTTTAGTTAGTCTCTGTTTTTGTCCTGCATCTGGCCTCATTTTGAAGAGATGTGCACACATTTAAAGCCTGTTCACACCAAGAGCTATAATTACAACGATAACTATAACAATGTGTTTTTATGAATCATTCTATCATCAGTGGGCGCGGATATTCACTTCTCAGCTATAACAGTGAAGGCTAAATGATATTGTCAGAGCGATTTAATGAATGATATGAACATGATAAATTCCGAACATGATAAATTTACAAGATGTCGCCCTCTATTAGTTGTTTGCAGTGACATCAAGAATTTGCCATTAAAATGTCATTTGTCTGTGTTAATGCTGCTGACATTATGGTTACAGTTATTGTTACATTACATTTCTTAATGTGAATGGACCTACAGCATAATGTGTAATATCGACTTTATAGTGCAACATTATAATTCACTGGCTCTGTATATAGCCCATTTACCTTAAACTATTTATTATTTATTATGCTTTTGTATATACATTGTTTCTACAATGCTTCCTTGCTTGACAGTTGACACTTTAACACTTTTACTTTGCACCTTTGTGGCCTTGCTGTCTAAGTTGTTATACAGGCAATAATAATAATAATAATAATAATAATAATAAACTGTATTTGTATAGCACAATTCAAAGTGCTTCAACAGCTTGGCAGGAAAAACACAAGGCAATTGTTCAATGACAGTAAAAGTCTTCGAATCTCTCTTTCTCCCCCACTCCCCCTACACACACACACACCCACACACACACCCACACCCACACCCACACCCACACACACACACACACACACACACACAGGGTGTCCTGTCTGCAGGAGGAGCTGGTCTCCCTGCGCCTGCAGTGTGCCAGCGTCTACAGGAAGGGCCACTTCTCCGCCGGCCTGATGCCCAGTGAGGCGCCCCTCCAGAGTCGCTCGGGCAGGGACGCGCTCTCATTGGCCGGCCAGACGCTGCTGGGCGCCGCGGCGGGCGTGGCTAGTCTGCTTCGCCGGCCAATGAGCCGGTCGGAGCTGGTGGCGATGTCGTCGTCGGAGGACGAGGGGAGCCTGAGGTTCATCTACGAGTTGCTGGGATGGGTGGAGGAGACGCAGGTATGATTCATGACTGATTCATGGAAAGGTCTCAGGCATGGTGCCTAAAATCAGCAGACATGTAGGACAGTAGGCTACATTTTCTTGTATTCTGCCCTGCAGATTAACTTAAATAAATGCAGTAAAACTTCACTTACATCTCATGTCCTTAAAGTACTAAGAACACATTCCCAATGTTTGGCATTAGTCTGTGTTATGGAGACTGTGATTAAATTAATTAATTATACTCCTCCATAATGTCGTGGAGAACATGCAGTTTTATTTACACTTACATGTGATGTTCTATTTCGTGTCTTCTGACCGCCAGAGGCGGTGCTTTCAGCACATGGATATCCATCGCACGAACGTGCAGGTCGAGTGATAATATCAACATTGTCACCTGGGTGACGTCACCGTGACCCTGTGACCCCGTGACGGGGCACAAAAGACCGGTGAACCCAGGAAGTAAACCCCTTTCATCTTCTCGCGTTCATTGCAGGTCGCAAGTTGAGAAGTTGCTCAAGTTTCTGCTAGCGCTTGTTTCGCTGCCTAATCGGCTGAGGCTGTGCATTTGCACCCCTCAAGAAACGTTTCTCAGCGTTAGTTCTACATTTCTTATTGGATTGGATTATTTTGCTGTGGAACCTCCGAGACGAGTGAGCTCGCTCGTGGAGCTATCTGGCCCACCGAAGCGGTGTCCTCGCCGCGGGGGCATACAACACTTTAACTTTGCTGTTAAAGGTAAGCTATTATTTGTTCCCTGTTAACCGCTTGTCAACACGGTGCTCTCGCCGTTGTTTCCTTGAGTTGCGGTTTGTGGCGCACGGCGCCTTTTTGGTTTCTGTTTGTGTATTTAGCTTCAGGCAGTCTCTGCTCACGGACGACTGGCCCTACTGTAGCGCGGTATTTGTTATTTCCGTTGCTTAGTTTACAGCTTATTAAACTGGATTATTACGGCTATCTTTGTTGTTTTCATTCAGCCTAAGTCCGCGAACCCGGTGCTCACGCTGGGCTTCTCGCGATTGTAATTCCACCTGCGAGTGAGTTTACTCGCTGTTCTCTGCTTACCGGTTGTGTTATTTTACTATTCTCGTTGTTGTTGTTTGGAAGTTCCTGCTAACGCTTGTTTCGCTGCCTAATCGGCTGAGGCTGTGCCTTTTTGCACCCCTCAAGGAACGTTCCAGCGTTAGTTCTACATTTAACTTGTGCCGTTAAAGGTAAGTTGTTATTGTCTTTTTTTCCGCTTGTCAACACGGTGCTCTCGCCGTTTGTTTCCTTTGAGTTGGCGGTTTGTGGCGCGAGGCGCCTTCTGTTTGTTTATTTAGCTTCAGGCAGTCTCTGCCCACGGACGACTAGCCTTACTGCAGCTCGGTATTTGTGTCTACCGTCGCTTAGTCTTTTATCACGGGTGTTTTTTGTTTCCACCCGCGGGGTTTACCTGAGTTCGCGAGCCCCGGTGCTCAGGCGGGATCCCTCGCGCTTGTAATTTCGACTGCGAGTGGGTTTACTCGCTGTTCTGCCCGCCGCTTGTTATATTAACTTTTTTACTACTGTTATTGGGGGTGTGCCCGCCCCGTTTACTGTTGCCAGCCGGTGTTCTCGCCTGGGCTGATTATTTGCTTACTGCTTATATTCTTACGCATGGTTGAAATGCCCTTGAGCAAGGCATCTAACCCCACACTGCTCCAGGGACTGTAACTGAAACCCTGTAAATACCAGTCCGTCGCTCTGATAGGAGCGTCAGCTAAGTGTAATGTAACGTAACGTTTACTTCTTGCTGCTGTTATTGGGGTGTACCCGCCCCGTCTACTGTTGCTAGCCGGTGTTTGCGCCTAGGCTAATTACAATATCATCTTGTGGAGATGTTCAACGGCTGCGTCGCCTGCCGGGCCCCACGTGAGCCGGAGGACGGCTGCCGTGAATGCCCCTCCTGCCTGGGGGTCGAGCACCTGCAGCAGGGGCTGACTGAGCTGGCCTGCGCGGACTGCATGTGCCTGGGTAGGGCGGCCCGGACCGCCAGGCTGGCGATGGTGGGCCCTCTACCAGACGCTCCCCTGGTCACGGGGGGGCAGGCGGTGGGGGCTACGGCAGCGAGGCCCGGAGTGACTACACGCTCTGCCTGCGCTGCCACTGGACAGCACCCAGTCGACCTAGTCCAGAGGGTCGACGAGATGTCGGCAGACCTGGAGGAAGCGAAGGCCCTGCTGCTGTCTCTTCACCAGCCTGCACGGAGTGGCAGTGCCCAAGGGCATACCCCGCCTGCCTGGCAGCCTGGATGTTCGCCATCCCCGCCACAGCTGTCGCCGGCCTCTGGTGCCCGCGGCCTGGACGTGCTGTCAATCCAGGCTTTGGAGAGCATGGACTGCGGCGGCTCTGAGGCCCACGACTCCACCTCTCCGGCTGGTTCCCAGGCCACCAGCCATGACACGGCAGCGGCGTCGGTGGCAGCATCGGAGGCAGGGCGGCCTTCGGTCCAGCCCGCCTTGAAGGCTGCCTTGGCCCGCCTGGGGTTGGACACGACCCCAGTGGCCCAACCTCAACAAAGTGCCTTTTTCAGGGGCCGGGCCCGGCCCGCTGTGTTGGAGGTGCCACCCTCAGCCCCTTACATAGAGGAGCTGCAGCGGTGCTGGGCGGACCCCAGCCGCCAATCCCACCTGCCCACTGATTGCAGGGCACTGGCGGCGATGCAGGACGCCCCTACATATGGCCTCCAGCGGATGCCGGGCATCGGGCCGTCTGTGGCTGCACTGGTGCTCTCGCCCAACGAGGCTCTACAGCCGGATGCCCGGTGCCCCCGAACGCAGTGCCGCGTTACGGACGACCTTATCGTCCGCAGTTATGACACTGCGGCACGTATGGGCCGTATTGGGAATTCCATGTCCCATCTGCTGCTGGCCCTTGCTCAGACGCTGCAACCACCAGGCGCTGCCTCGCAGGAGCTGTGCGAGGCTGCCCTCCAGGCCTTTGCCTATTCGTCACGGGAGCTCGGTCAGCTGATGTCTCTTCTCGCCATCACCCGTCGCAAGACCTGGTTGGCGCAGTCCCTGCTGGCCGAGTCAAGAAGGACGGCAGTACCCGCCCAATCCTCGACCTGAGGTCTCTGAATTGCCATTTGAAGGTCCTGAGGTTTCGCATGCTCCGCACTGTGGATGTGTTGCACCACGTCCAGGCGGGCGACTGGTTCACTACGATCGACCTGGAGGATGCGTACTTCCACGTCCCGATCGCACCCCACCACAGGCAGTTCCTCCGGTTTGCCTTCGAGGGCCGGGCGTACGAGTTCCGTGTCCTGCCCTTTGGCATAGCCTTGGCCCCCCGTGTCTTCACCCGATGTGTGGCAGCGGCACTGGCTCCGCTCCAGGCCCAGGGCTTGCGCATCTTGCCCTACTTGGACGACTGGCTGATATGCTCACGGTCAGAGGCTCTGGCCCGCTCGGACGTCGCGACTGTGCTCTCGCGTGTCGCAGACCTAGGGCTGAGGGTCAACTACAGGAAAGGCTCGTTGGTGCCCTGCCAGGAGACCAACTTCCTGGGCATTCACCTGGATTCGAGGTCGTTGAGGGCAACCCCCTCTCAGGCCAGGATTCGCAACATCCACCAACTGCTTGGCCGCTTCAGGAGGGGCAGATGGCTCACCCTGAAGTCTTTTCAGCGCCTGCTCGGCATGCTCACCGCTGCCTCCTCTCTTGTTCCGTTGGGCCTCCTGGACCTACGTCTGCTTCAGCGGTGGCTGAACGACCTTCGCCTCGACCCGGCCCTGCACGGGCACAGGCTGATCAAGGTCACCCACACCTGCCACAAACTCCTCCGTCCGTGGAGGAGGAGGATGTACTTCACACAGGGTGTCCCCTTAGCTGCTATCCCTTCCCGGCGGGAGGTCATCACTACGGACGCCTCCCTGGAAGGATGGGGGGGCGGTGTGGCAGTGCCGGACGGCCAGGGGCTGCTGGAGTTCTCAGCAGCAGCAGCAACACATCAACGTGTTGGAGCTACAGGCTGTGTTTCTCGGTCTACAGCACTTCCTCCCAGACCTGGCCGGCAGACACGTCCTGGTGAGGACCGACAACTCCACCGTGGTGTACTACATCAACCACCAGGGGGGCACCAAGTCCCTCCGGTGCTTGCAAGTGGCCCAGCGGCTGTTGCGTTGGGCCCATCATCATCTCCTCAGTCTTCGGGCTGCCAGGCGCCGCCAACAGGGCCGCGGATCTGCTGTCTCGCCGGGGCCCCGACCCCGGGGAGTGGAGGCTCAACCCAGCGGTGGTGCTCGCCATCTGGGAACGCTTTGGCAGGGCAGAGGTGGACCTCTTTGCATGCCAGGACTCGACTCACTGCCCTCTGTGGTTCAGTCTTCATGGCCCCAGCCCTCTAGGCCTGGACGCATTGGCACATGCGTGGCCGAGGCAACGGCTTTATGCATTCCCCCCGTTGCCACTTATAGTACAGACTCTCCACAGGGTCGTGGTGGACCACCACACACTGCTGCTGGTGGCCCCTCGGTGGCCAGGGAGAGTGTGGTTCCCGCAGCTACTGCAGCTGCTGGACGGAGACCCCTGGTGCCTGCCAGTGGGGCAGGATCTTCTGTCGCAGCTGGGCGGCCAGATCTGGCACCCGGATCCGGCCAGGCTGCAGCTCTGGGTTTGGCCCCTGAGGGGCCGGACCCCTTGCTAGATCTGTGTGAGCCGGCAGTGGCCGACACCATTGCCAGCTCTCGGGCACCGTCCACCAATGCCCTCTACGCCAACAGGTGGAAGCTGTTCTCCACTTGGTGCCTGGCGCAGGGCGTGGAGCCTACGCGCTGCCCCCTGCCTACCGTCCTGCTGTTCCTGCAGTCGCTGTTTGACAAGGGGCTCACGCCTTCCACCACCAAGGTGTACGCTGCTGCCATCTCTGCGCAGCATGCCAGGGTCGAGGGGCGGACGGTGGGATCCCATCCACTGGTGGCTTGCTTCCTGAAGGGTGCCCTTCGCCTGAGACCCCCCCGGCGGAGCCGGGTGC
>CM059283.1:9768154-9773154 GCA_030347295.1 Setipinna tenuifilis | reverse complement strand
CATACACACACACACACACCATTCTTAACCCACCCCCATTCCCAGTATCTCACATGTCCTATCCTCCCCACTCATAAACCCATATAACCCATGTAAACACAGCAATCTTGCCTTATTGGGGATGCAAAATGTATAATGGGATTCAGTGTATGAACTTTGAAGTATTTAAAGGTTGTGTTAAGTTGTGGTGAATATGCCTATTGGCAAAGATTCCAATCAACACAGTATTACATATTACTAGTATGCATACAAGATATATGTTGTGTTAATCAGACTCAGTGCATGAACCTTGAAATGTTCAAAAGATGTGTTATATTGTTGTGAATGCTGCATTAAGGGCAATCTGTCATTACTAGGCACATGACATATAAATTGTGGCAATTAGGCTCTGTCTGAACTTGTGTAACATTTGAAAGCTTTACTGAGGTGCTATGAATGCTGCATTAACGGCTATGTGTGGTCTGCTCTGGTCTGGTCCGGTAGTTCATGGGAGATGCTCGGGACTGTGAGACATACCTGCGTCAGCTGCAGGACTCCATTAAGAGGCAGTACACCTGTGACAAGAACAGCAGGCTCAGCCGTCTCGAAGACCTACTACAGGACTCCATGGTAACCACTTTTTCTTCTTCATCATCAGCTACACTGTGATTGGTTACTTCCATGTAGAGTGTGAGTGTGTGTATGTGGTGTGTGGTGTACCAGAGTGTGTGTGTGGCGACAGTGTATTTATTCCAATATGCAAGCTAAATCTGTTTAGAAACACAGATACTTAATGTCGCTGTGAAGTTGGCACAACATATTATTATTATCTTCAATCATTCAAATAATTTGGTTTGTGTGTGCATCATTGATGTACACATAGTAGAAAATCTGTGCTCAAACAGTTCTCAAGAAATGAAACCCTGACCGTGTGTGCACTGCAGAAGCCTTCACAGACTTTAGGTGGTTTTTGCTGTGTACTGTATGCACAGTAACCCAAGTTTTTTTATGGCGAATAATTGGGTGACGTCATTAGACCAGAACCCATTGCTTGTCATTGACGTAACAGGCAGGGGCGATTTTAGCATCTGGTCTTTAGGGGTGCCCGGCCCCCAGTGCTTATCACACAACACTATTATTATATATAATATATTATTCATTTTGCACTGAGCCAGGGGGTGCCGAGCAGTTTCACGGAGGTGCCTTGGCACCCCTAAAAATGGTCTAGATTCGCCTCTGGTAACAGGCATGCCTAACAGAGGCTTACACGTGATGCCTTACCCGTGTGGTGGCTTCTGGTGGCTAGAGCGGCTCCTGACAGCCCTGTCTAACTCACAGCAGATGGCACAGATCAGGAGACTGGCACACACGGCTGGAGAATTGGGCACGCTGTCACACAATGCAGAGCCAGCCGCACTGCAGTACACACACACACACACACACACACACACACACACACACACACACACACACATACACACACACACACACACACACACACACACACACACACACACACACACACACACACACATATACACGGGTCTGTCGGAAAGTAAAGGTTCCTGCTTCACCGCAGTGTAATAAAACAGATATTCAAAGACAGCGGTAGTGGGTGGTTGCCAAAAACTATATATAAATCAGAAGAACGCCGTAAATGAAAATGTGTGACCTTAGATGACACCTAAAGCCTCCCAGGTGGTGAAAGATAATTTGCCCTGTGAGATATGGGAGGTCTAGGGCAAGAACAAGTTTACGGGTTAAGGATGTGTTCAGGTGAAGGGAACGTTTGCCAGAATGTGTGATTTCCTGGAAATAGCCCTTCATTTTATTCTTGGCAGGGAGTAGCTTAGGGCTGTAAAAATAAACACACACACACACACACACACACACACACACACACACACACACACACACACACACACACACACACACACACACAAACAGCCATACAGCCTCACTTGTCTTGTGGCTCTTAATTTTGATGTCTTTAGTTGCTCTTAGCTCATCTTAATTCACCTTTCTCTTTCTCTCTTTTGGTTTCTCTGCCTCTCTCTCTTTTGTCTTTTTCTGTCTGTCCTTATCGCCCTCTGGCTCCCCCCCCCCCCTCTCTCCTTTATTATCTGCGACTTTAACCATTTTAGCAACACCAGTCCCACACTAGCCCAGTGCTCATTCGTAATGCCCCTCTTCCATCCAAGATCCAGGGGCTAATGCTATTAGTGCTGCTCAATTTCCCTGAAGCGCTCGCTCGATCGCTCTCTCACTCTCTCACTCTCTCACTCTTTGCCAGGGCAGCTCTCTAAAGTAGCCTTAATGAACCTCGTTTCAGAGAACGAGAAGCAGAGGTAACACAGTAGCACTCACAATGGTACCAGACTTCGTTAGCAGTGTCTTGCTTTAGAGGCCAAAATTGCTGACATTGGCACGGGAAACATTGTGTTTCACTTTGCACATAGCTTTTTTGAATAAAACTAGTTCTTAGATGTTTCCTCTTGGATCTCCTTGTTGTTGTTCTTTACTTGTAAGTCACTTTGAATAAGTATTTAATAAGTATTTGAATCACAATTAGCATTTGCTGATTGTAGCATCTGCTAATTGTAATGTGGTGTGATTGACATGTTAATGCTCCAATGGCTGTGCTCCACAGGAGGAGAAGGAGCAGCTGATTGAGTACCGCAGCTCAGTGGCCAGCCTTGTGGGCAGGGCCAAGGCAGTGGTGCAGCTCCGCCCCCGTGGAGCAGAGGGAACCCTGGGAACGACTACGCCCATCCGAGCCATCTGCGACTACAGGCAGATCGAGGTGAGAAAGTAACACAGACAGACTGACTGACAGACTGACAGACACACACAGACACGATCAAACGTAATCACATGTCATGTCACTCATACACAGCCATGCCACTCACACTTTACCCTTTGCTCACATATTGTCACACATCCCTGTATACACACATCGACATGCTCAAACGAGCCAACCAATTATGACCACCTTTCATCTTAGCTGTTAGTCCACCAACTCAGCTGTGAAACTCCATTAAAGGTCTCCAGCATTAACATACTGTTCCACTACTGTAAATGTGCCTGTGAAGATTCTCATTCATCCAGGTCATGGTAGTCAAAGGGGCTAAGTTGTAAGCAACTGGACTTCTTTTTGGAGCTTGAAGATGTTTTACCTTTTATCCAAAAGGCTTCTTCAGTTCTGGCCTGATGAATGGGAACTGAAGAAGCCTTTTGGATAAAAGCTGAAACATCGTCAGGCTCCAAAAGAAGTCCAGTTGCTTTCAACTTGACCCTTTTCACTAAATGTGTCCTTTGATATCTGGCACCAGGATTAGATCCATAAAAGGTCTTGCCAGTTGCAAGGGTGGATCATTTCCCAGGCAAATGGTGCACATGTAACTGTGGCCAGCTGGTAGCTGTGCAGTAAATATGTTTGTGAACCTCTCTCATAGCATCTGAAGGAGATGTGGCACTGACCCAACTGGCCCAACTGTTTGCACACTTAATAAATATAGGAGAAAACCAAACATGTTTTAACCTGTTAGATGATTATGTAGGAGATATTTGATGCAGAAATCAGTGTTTTTTTGTTCAATTTTGATATCCCAAATCCAAATGCCATCCAAATCCAAAAATAAAGAAAATGGTTTATTTTATAGGATTAAATGGGATTAAATGTATGATGTTAAATGTTGTAATATTACAACACGGTGCTTGGGGTTTTAAGTAGGATGTGCAGGTTTGTGGGTTCTCTCTTTGGCAGGTGTAGGGCTAAACTGTTTTTAGTCACATGTTACAGGTCACACATATGCAGCTTGCCATTCACGTGACAAACAAGATATTGGCATACACCACTGTTCACTGGCACACACCACTGTTGACTTGAGAGTGTCCCATAAGCCTTCCTGTTTTGGAAAGGCTAGCCAAAGCGATTTGGTGCTGGTTAAAGCCTCTCGCACCTTTAAACCTGTCTGTTTCTCTTCCCACAAAAACAGACCAATAGCTTGACTGATAATGTCGCAAAGATCTTGACAACTGTTTTTTTATTTTTTTGTCTTTAAGTGGTTATGGTGTTTTGGTTTTATTGTTGTACGTGTGCACAAACACTCAAATACAGACACACACACACACTCCATTCTTAACCCACCCCCATTCCCAGACCCTCACATGTCCTATTTTCCTGCCCGCCCACACACTCATTTTACTCCCCACTCATTGGCTGACGGCTCACCTGTAGGAATTGACGGAGCACAAACCTAGCCAATGAAATCCAGATATGACACTACCTCAGAAAGTAGTACCTCATGTAGTTCTGTGCGAATCAGCTAGGCACAGATTTATGGAATGATCAGGCACGCTAGCCCGAGTTGGGTCTATTCTTGGTTCCTGTCTCTTTTTTAATCTTTTAAGGTGACACAACTATGTCATTAGGAGCTGTTTTATCATGGCTGTTTCACCATCAGCAGACCCAGAAAAACCCCAAGCTTAGCTTCACTGCTATAATTAATTTAAGACAGGAGAGCACATCCCATTCTCTTGCCCTCTCTCTCTCTCTCTCTCTCTCTCTCTCTCTCTCTCTCTCTCTCTCTCTCTCTCTCTCTCTCTCTCTCTCCCTCCTCTCTCCTCTCTCCTCTCTCTCTCTCTCTCTCACTCTCACACACACACACACACACACACACACACACACACAGGACAATAAGACAGGACACATCTCTTTATCTTGGCCATTCTCTCTCATGCGTGCACACACGCACACATGCGCGCACGCGCACACACACACACACACACACACACACACACACACACACACACACACACACACACACACACACACACACACACTAAAGCACTCTTCAATCATCTAATGTCCATGTCAGAGTATGCAGGCCTTCAGTGACTGCCAGGGAAGCGTAAGCTATAAATGATATTATTTATGCCTGCACTGCCTATACCTACCAGGGTGTGAAAAAAAAAAACATTTTAAAAATGCTTGCCTGTGCTTTCAGCGTTACTGCAGG
>CM059283.1:9730654-9763154 GCA_030347295.1 Setipinna tenuifilis | reverse complement strand
TTGGCCTGCTCCAGGGCACCAGACTTTATGTAGTTATTTGTGTGCTCCAGTTTTCTTCTGGGTTCAGTCATATGAGGAGGATCATTATCATTTTGCCAAGTCATTTCAGGGTTCTTGGCATCCTTTTTAAAACCTAAAACTTATTTCTTTCTTTTTATCTATCTATCTATCTATCTATCTATCTATCTATCTATCTATCTATCTATCTATCTATCTATCTATCTATCTATCTATCTTTATATCTATCTATCTATCTATCTATCTATCTATCTATCTATCTATCTATCTATCTATCTATCTATTTATCTATCGCTCTCTCTATATATATATCTATCTTTCTTTCTTTCTTTTTCTTTTTCTTCATTTCTATCTTTCTTTATTTCTTTCTATCTGTCTATCTATCTTTCTTTCCTTCTCTTCTCTTCTCGTCTCTTCCCTTCTCCCCTTTTTCCACCCCCCCCACCTTCTCCCCCCTCCCTCAGTGGAGAAGGACGAGTCCACCTCTCGCTCCTACCTGTCCGAGCTGCAGAGCATCAAGTCTCACCTGGAGGAGGCGGAGCATAGGCTGATGCGCGGCATGCAGACTCCGCCCTCCACCAGCCCGGGGGGCGGCGACGTTGTGGATAACACGGTGCGCATAGCCGAGCATGAGGTTGGTCCCGCCCGCCCGTCCGTCTCTGCCCCCTGCTGGACAAACATGCTAATGACAACAAATATGACAACAAAGTTTTTTTATTACTGCCCTAAAAAAAAACCTGTTACCATTTTTTAGGCAGGACTTCAAAAAAAGGTCTGCCTATTGCAAAACATTTTTTTTTACTGGCAGTCGGTAATGTAGGTGTGGTCTTGCCTGCCTCTTTTTCCTTGTGGCCTGATTTCAATTATTTTATTTGCCTGTTTGATTTGATTATTTTTTTGTTCTTAAATTGTTCCGTTACATTTTTGTTTCTCCTTCTATCTTTTCCTATTGCACTTGTATAAAGCACATTGTATTGCTTGTATAAATGAAATGTGCTTTATAAATGAACTTGTCCTGCCTTGTCTTGCTCGTCATCCTACGCAGTACTCCTACAGTTTTCTGAAAATATGTCAAATATCAGAAAATGTTAAACTGAAAACATGACATAGCTGATTTTGGCCAGAAAAGTTCTAGTTGAGTTAACTTGTAATTCTGCATGTTATGTTTAGGACTGTATGTAATATGAGTAATGTATTTATATAAGTCTAAAATGTACATGTTTGTAAAGCCTACAGCTTCATCGTTTTCATTTGTAGGGGATGGTCTGCTTTTTTGCATTACTGTATGTGCTTGATAGTTACTGTGTGCCTCGATTAGCACCAGAATAAGAATTTCAGCATCTGTTCCTGTGTGTATATGTGTCATATGTGAATAGGATGTATTTTACTACCCAAGTCCAGTAGTTTTGAAGCATGTGTATGTGCGTTTGTAGAAGCTGCAGCAGGACCTGTCTGGCCTGCGGACCGACCTGGGTGAGGTGTCTCGTCGCTGCGTGAGCTTCTTCGAGGAGAAGCCGTCCTCGTCGTCCGTCCCCATCCTGCGCTCCGAGCTCAACCTCGCCGTGGAGCAGATCGAGAGGCTCCACTCGCTCTCCTCCGTCTACCTGCACAAGTTAGTCACGGCCACAGCACAGCACAGCACTAAGTCTTACCTTCTCTCTGTCTTTTTCTCCCAACAGTGTACAGAATTCAGTACCAAATTCGGATGGACTCTTAATTCACATCTTAATTTGAATTTGTGTTGAATTTTGGATCAAGGTTAAATAAACAGGATGCAGAGTCTGTCTGTCTGTCTATCTGTCCATCTATCTATCTATCTATCTATCTATCTATCTATCTATCTATCTATCTATCTATCTATCTATCTATCTATCTATCTATCTATCTATCTATCTATCTATCTATCTATCTATCTATCTGTCTGTCTGTCTGTCTGTCTGTCTGTCTGTCTGTCTGTCTGTCTGTCTGTCTGTCTGTCTGTCTGTCTGTCTGTCTGTCTGTCTGTCTGTCTGTCTGTCTCTTATTTTCCCTCCTTTCTGCACTTTTTAAATTCTCATTTCCATTTTCTGCTCTTTCCTCCTGCTCTCCCTGATCTCTTGTCCCGTGTCCTGTGGTTGCCAGACTGAAGACGGTGGATGTGCTGATGCGGACGCTGCAGACTGCAGAGTCTGTGGTCAGGAGGTACGAGAGCCGGCTGAGCGAGGAGGACTCCGTGCCCGCAGACACACAGGCCATCCAGGCACTGATTGACCAGCTACAGGTGAGACACGCTGAACACAGACGCCCGCCCGCCCGCCCGCCCGCCCGCCCGCACGCACGCACGCACGCACGCACGCACGCACGCACGCACGCACACACACAGACACAGACACAGACACACAGGCCATCCAGGCACTCATTGACCAGCTACAGGTGAACATGGAGGTACTGGGAGACACACACACACACACACACACACACACACACACACACACACACACACACACATTGTGTAATCTTTGGACATTATTTGAAGTTAACATATATAAAGAAGATACTACTACTGTACTTGATTAGTGAAATTACATAATCAGATCATGCTTGACCAGATGATGTGTCTGCTATATTATTGCCCTTATTGTCTCTCCTCTCCTCTCCTCTCCCCCTCATCCCCATCAGGTCTGGCATAGGGAGTTGAGGGAGCACGAGCCTCTGTTTGAGTCCCTGAGCGGTGAGGTGCGTCGGGCGCGTGAGGCTGGAGACCAGCTGAGCCAGCTGCACCCTGACCGCAGCCCAGAGCTGGAGCGCTGCCAGGAGAGGGCCGCCCTGCTGGACGAGAGGTGGAACGGCATCCGCAGGCAGATAGAGACACGGTGAGGAGCATGGAGGGGAAAGACACATTTCCATTTCCACACACACACACACACACACACACACACACACACACACACACACATACATATTCATTCATGTACACACACACGCACACACTTAAATACACTCACACACACACATTTAAATACACTCACACACACACACACACATTCATTTACACACACAATTCCCTATCTGGTCTGGCATAGAGGGTTTTCATTTTCATTCACGTAGCATATGTTGCTGTCACAATTACCACTCACTATAATTACTGGAAGTGGCCACACCAGATGTGAGAGCTCTGCTCTTCGAAAAAAAAAACAAAAAAAATAGACTTGCCCTCTGAGAGTATAATGCTTTAAGCTGTACGTCCATTGGAGCCCAACAGGAGAGATATGGGAAGATGAGACAGTAGCTTAACGCTGTGTGTGTCTAATATTTACATTAAATCAATTGAATGCTGTATGTCTGGTTTGAGATTTGTTTTAAATTAAAAAATGCTATAGAAATAAATTGTAGCCTGGCTGTTACACCAAGGTCATAGACGGAGCTTGGTCTGGCAAAGACCCCATAGACATTAGACGTTAGACATAGGAAGTTCTCAGAGTCAGGATCAACGGGCGTCTATCAAATGCCATTGTATACTAATGAACAGAGCTACAACCAATCAGACCACTGATTCAGATTTTCATTGGTACATGATTTCTTGGGCAAAGGAGCAGCCAAAAATAGGCAGGTTGGCCAGACTGACTTGATCGCGAAATTCTATGCAGTGTCACAGGCAATATATACAGGCCCAGGCTAAACAAATGGCATACTATTAACACTAATAGTACTAATAATCGGTCCATTTGTCCCTGTCACAGGCAAGTGGAGCTGGAGGCTGTGGGCTCTGTGCTGCAGCAGTACAGGCAGGGCCACTCGGCGCTGATCCGCTGGATCGAGGAGACCACAGAGCGTCAGGAAAACACACACCCTGGACAGACCGACAGCAGGGCCCTCTCAGAGCAGCTCGCACAGCAGACGGTAAGGACAGTGTTATATTTTGGTGGACAGTGATGGTTAACCAGACACATGTGCCTGGTGTATTTTTGTATTCATTATTATATTATGTATGTAATAGTCCCCATGTTACAGTGTTATATTAAAGTGGACAGTGATGGTGAACCAGATGCACGTGTTTGGTGTATTTGTTTATTTCATTTTATTGTTTATATATTTAAGAGTCCACATGTTTCCATTAAATGTTTTTTTTTCTGTTGTCCTTTTTATTTTATTGTGCATGTAATTGTGCATGTAATCGGGAGTCTACATAGTCCACAGTGTTATATTTCGGTGGACAGTGATGGTTAACCAGACGCACCTGTTTGGTGTATTTTTTAATTTTCTTTTATTGTGTATGTAGTTGAGAGTCCACATGTTACAGTAAATGTTTTTCTTTTTTCTTATTTTTATGTTTTCCTTTTTTTTATTTTACTGATGGTGAACCAGGCACACATGCTTGGTGTATTTTTTATTTTATTTTAGTGTGTATGTAATCAGGAGTTCACGTGTTCCCATTAAATGTTATTTTTTTGTTTTCCTTTTTATTTTATTGTGCATGCAATGGTGCATGTAATCAAGAGTCCACATGTTACAGTAAATGTTTTCCTTTTTTTCTTTTTTAATGTTTTCTTTTTTATTTTATTGTGCATGTAATTGTGCATATAATCGAGAGTCCACATAGTCTCACAGTGAATGTTTCTTTTCTCGTTTCCGTTAAGGCACTGGTGGCCGAGATTGAGAAGAACCAGGCCAAGCTGGATGAGTGTCAGACTAACTCTAAACAGTATTGCACATCTGTTAAGGTAAGTCCTCCCTTAAGGGTTGCAGCATGCCGATAATCGGCTGCACTATGACCAATGAGGAGTCCACGGGAAAAATGGACATAGTCACAGAATCTACATTTTTAAATTACTCCCCCTATTGGTAGTTGTACCAAAACTCTTTTTGTTCTTCAAACTAATCCAGTGAATAAATGAGCATAGTGTCCAACTAGAAGCATAAAATAGCATTTACTTATAAAATCTTATTAAAAAATCAAAGTTATAAATTACATTTTCTCTTTCTTTGTGATCCTACCCTTTTTTCCAATGAACTCCTCAAATATGTTTTGTAATAGCAGATAAAGCATAAATGGTAATGATAAATGTAAAATATTTAAGTATATTAAGTATATTAAAGCATATATTTACTGCATTTATGTAGCATTTTCATATCGTCAGTAGAGTACTAAAAGCTTTCACATAGAATGTTCACATAGAATATGATTGTGTCCTTATTCTAACTGTCTGTGCCGGTTGAAGGCTGTGTAGAATTATTATACTGATATTGCATTGTCATTGCGGTGTCACTGTGGTGTCATTGCAGTGTCATTGCTGCAATATGTATGAAATTTGTGATATTAGGTTTCATCATCCCTTTTAATGTGTTTCCACTAGGACTATGAGCTGCAGCTGATGACGTTCAGGGCGTTTGTGGAGTCCACCCAGAAAACGCCGGTGAAGAGGAGGAGGATGCACTCTTCATCAGACACCATCACACAGGAGGTGAGACTGCAGAGTCATAATGGTCAGAGCAGATGAGCAAGTCATGAGGGCAGATGTGGCCTAGTGGTACAAGAGTTGGTCTTGGGATTGGAGGGTTGTAGGTCCGAATCCCATTCAAGTAGGAAGAGTGGGGGTGGGGGAGTAAAGAACCAGTGCTCTCCTGCACCTTCATCTGTGGCTTAGGTGCCCTTGAGCAAGGCATCTAACCCCACATTGCTCCAGGGACTGTAAGTGAAACCCTGTACCTAAATAACTGTAAGTCTCTCTGGATAAGAACATCAGCGAAATGTAATGCAATGTAATGTAATCATGCAGACACAATCCTGCATGTATGTAGGGTAATATGTATGTGCCTAGCCTCATCTCTGTACTTGTTACAAAGTTAACAGTGGGGTGGACAATGTATTTTAGAATAAATTTTGTTGTATTTCTCGACACTGTCTTTACATTTAGATATCTATGGATACATTAGATTATCTGAAAAATCATCGAGGGGTGTGTAGAAACCATATCTAAATTTGTCATTTAGCCCCTGTTAAGTAAAATCCCTCACTAGCCTAAATGCTGGTGTTCATGTTTCTTTGTTTTGTGATTACTATAATGTATACTCGGTTGTATAGACAATACGATCCCTCCTTATGGGCTGTCCTGTTGTTGCTAGCTTTTCCACCATCATCTACCCTGCTAGAAGGAACAGTAGTGTTACACGTAAATAAAGACCCGCAGACCTGCATCTAAATGCAACTGTGCACACTATGTGTGTCTCACCATGTCATCGTGTGTGTGTGTGTGTGTGTGTGTGTGTGTGTGTGTGTGTGTGTGTGTCATGTCGTTACAGTTCATGGATCTCCGCACACGCTACACAGCCCTTGTTACCTTGACAACACAGCACGTGAAATACATTAGCGATGCCCTGAGGAGACTGGAGGAGGAAGAGGTGAGATGTGAATGGTTTTATGCATTCCGATGTATCCACGGCTACAGAGAGATGCTTAGAAACAAAGCCCCAGTGGTCCATTGATAGACTGTCAACAGATGCTTAGAGTATAGGTAAATTGATGACACTGGTCTTCCACACAGTTAACATGTGAATAGTTAATGGAAGGGTTGTTAAGAGGCTTCTGTAGGCTCAAACACTGAAATTTCCAATGTTCATTTTTATTCTGTAATTTTTCATTTTTGCAACATACTACATACACAGCCTTTCAACAGAATTTCTACATAAACAGAATTTCTAGGACAAAAAAATTATAGAGATTTAGACATTTAAAAAAAGTCCTTTTTAAGATACTCCGGCCCCTAAGGGTTAATGGCACAATGTTTATGATGTGCATATCTCCATCACTCTTTCCTGTGTCCCACTGCTTCAATGCCTCCCCCTCTGTGTGTTTGTGCTGCAGAAAGAGGTGGAGGAGGAGCGGCAGGCCCGGGTGGGGCAGGTGTCGGAGCTGCTGGGTTGGGTCAAGGGCGTCCAGGATCGGGCACAGGTCGTTGAAAGGTCACGCCAGCAGGACCCTAAATCTGTTGAGTCATCACTGGCAGCCCAGCAGGTAAGAGTCACCTGAACGCAGTGGGTGTGACATGGATGTCATTTTGATTGTAATGAATGCAAGCAGTCAGATGCTGAGATGATAATGTTTTAATTTAGAGGGAAGGATTTTAGTGGAGGTATTTTGTAGCTCTGTGGGTCATGGAAAATGTACACAATAGATTGGAAATTCCTCTCACTGGTGCCAACTACATCACAACATAGTACAACAACAAGTTAAATATGTATAAACTTCAATTTATCAACTACACAGAGGGCATAAATAATTTAGAATGCTTTTGTGAGATGATGCGTTTGATGATGTGACAAAGACTGTGTACCAATCAAGCTGGAAACGCTCCATTGCATCTGTAAAACCTGATCCACCAGTGGATTGATTTCCTGACATTGACCTGGAGGTTGAGGATGAGACTGAAGCAGCTGCATGAATAAATAAATAAATGAACGTTTGCTCTGCAGGCTATCAATGAGCAGCTCGCTACCAAGAAAGAGGAGGTTGCTGAGGCAATCCGGAACACAGAGGTGTTCCTGCTCTCCAAACAGGCCAGCATGTGAGTTCACTGCATACATGCATACACACGCTTATGATACTCACCAATGTATACACAGGCTCATGCTCTCATTCTCATGCAAACTACTGTGTTTGTTACTGAATATAGTCAGTTGTATAAACAAAAATACTCTTGTCATACTATTTTAATAATTTCTTGCACACACATACATGCCATATACACACAGATGTCATATGCGCATGCACATACACACCAGCAGGGACATGCGTGCACACACACATGCACCATGCACACCAGCATACACACCACACACAAGGACACACACACACACACACACACACACACGCATGCCACACACAGGCTCACACACAAATATAATACACACACACACACCCACACACATCGCACACACACACACAAATATCATACACACATGCACCAAACACACCAGCACACACATTCCACACCAGCACATACAGTACAAGGACACACACAGACACACACCACACACAAGGACAAGGACACACACAAACACATTAACCCAGGTGACCAGTCCCCCATGACGTTCCCCCTCTGTGCTCTGCAGGGGCACACACACACACACACACACACACACACACACACCCACACACATTAACCCAGGTGACCAGTCCCCCATGACGTTTCCCCTCTGTGCTCTGCAGGCTGTCCCCAGAGGAACGTGCTCAGGTGGTGGGTCAGCTGGAGGAGCTCACCTCCACCTACAGCCAGCTGTGCGACAACTCCACCCAACAGGTGCAGCAGCTGGAGCAGACGCTGGCCAAGGAGGAAAAGCGCAAGGTAGTCTGGGAAATGGAGTTTGTGGTGATCAAACCCATGGAGGACAGAGAGCATAAGTGCAAATGCTTTGAGCTAACAGCAAATGAGCGCCTCGTGAATATTGTTGTGTTCTTGGTAGTAAGAGTGGAAAAATTGCTTTCAGCCTCACAACCAGGGAAAGTGCTTGATGATGCGTGTGTGAAAATGTGTGTGTGTGTGAGATTTTTGTGAGCTGCACGGTTTGTTGCCCGTCACGTCTGATGTTTTTTTCTTCACATCCATCTCCACATCTCCGCATACCATGTCTGGGTTTGATGTAATAACAGTTGAATTAATTGATTAATGGCATGGAGCAATGATCTCCTAACATCGACCACCAGGTCACCAGGTTATCACCATTATCTTCACAATCATCCACATCACCATCACCATCATCATTGTTATTAAACACGTTCACCTAATCACTAATCATTGGCCCTTCACTGATAGGTTTTAGAAGCATTTAGAAGAGTCAGAAATGTCCACAGATAAGGACCTAGTACCTCTTAAAGAAATTACTTGGATTACATTTTCATGTTGATGGACACTAGTGTACAGCAAATAGCTTGCCATTAAGAAGCCATCAAGTTTCCCCCATTACATTTAAAATCCATGTAGATGCTTTAGAGTTCATAGTTTCATTCATGTCCCATGAAGACACTCAGTTCAGGCATTTATTTGTTTCACACACAGCCATTACAAAACACAGTCATAATATTTGGCGGTTTAGTTAATTTTTTTAAAAGTGTGTGCTAAGGGGGATGTGTTTGGAGGTGTATGTGTGCGCTTGTATGTGCGCACCTGTGTGTGTGTGTGTGTGTGTGTCTGCTTGTATGTGTGCCTGTATGTATGTGTGTGTCTGTGTGTGAGCGCCTGTGTCGGTCTGCCTGTTTGTGTTTGTGTGCTCTTCTATGTGAACAGTTGTTTTTTGGTTTATCTGGATGATAATTTGTATTTAGTGTGAACATGCCTTGTGGGAGTGCAGATGACTTATTTGCCAATGTAGATTGAGCATGAGTGGCCAACTACTCAACCTTCTACACCTCACTTGTTTAAGCATGGTGTGTCCAGATCACAACTACACCTCTTTTGAGTGTGCTTGTGCGTGTGTGTTTGTGTGTGTGTGTTTTTGCGTGTGTTAAATGCAAATGCGCGCACTTGTTTTTTTGTTTGAAAGACCGTCTCTCTCTCTCTACGGTCTGTGTCTTTTAATACAGTAATTCTTTGTGAAACCTAATCAGCATTTTGCTTCGAAATCACTAACAGCTGCCTGGAGAGGAACAAGGACTGGTCTCAGCCAGGGTCAGTCAGTCAGCAAGCACAGCACCTGAGTTTTAGACATGTGTTCAAAAGCTTTATCAAATCAGAAAAGGAGCATTCAACAGAAAATGGTAGCCATAAACAGTTTGTAAAGACTGCTGAGCTAAAGATTAGACCCCAAAAAATCCAAACAGAGCAAACTTCATCTGTAGTTCATGGCACAGGTAAGTCTGAAGTACATTCTTTGTAGGTCAGTGTCTGAACCAGAATGTGTGCCTGAAATCTCAAGTATACTTTTCCTCAGACATGACTAGCTTTTGGTCAGCGTATATGCGAGTGCATGATACAAACTTCATCACCAGTCCATGTGGAAAAATATTGTGTCCACACAGACTTGTGTATGATGATTGCACATGTACATGCGGGTTCAGAGAACAGCACAAAATTCATTCATACTGTTAGTTAACTTGCCAGTTAGTTTCTATCTAAACTCACCTAGAGTAATGGGCTTGCCTCAACAACAAAACTGGCGGTATGCGTACACATCCACGTTGCTCAAAGGCAGGTGTTATCAGGTAAAAGTAAGCCATCAGTGTAAATAAGTGTAAGGTGTTGAGTCAATGAGTGGGACCACAGGCAGCTGAGTGTGGCATGCAGATCGCTAACCTCGCAGCTTCTCACCTTGTTGCTGCGTTGCCGGCGGCGACCTGTCAGTGTGTGTGTGCATCACAGGAGCTCCGGCACGGTAAGTAGTGCTGCTTTCTCTCTTACCGTCGCTACAGAGACGAGCTACCCAGTTAATGCTGTGAACCCCCTCTACCCCACCCTACTCCACCCCACCCCACAACACCATACCTACCCTTCCTCACCTCTACCCTGCCCCACCTCCTGACCCATCTTTCCTGTCTGAATGTTTGCCATTGCCAACTCTACAATCTGCCCCCTTTTCTAGTCTCTCTTTCTGTCTTTCTCTCCCCTCCCCCCTCTCTCTCTTTATCCCTCTTCTGTGCCACCTCCCCTCTTTTACTCTCATCATTCTGTTCTTGTGACTGTGCTATTATCTCTTGTGTGCTTTTTTAAGCTTAGCCTTGTGCTGCGTTTCAGGTTTTGTCCTAAAATGTGCTACTTGCATGCTTAGCACAGGGCAGTAAATATTGATGTAGTTATGTCAGAAAAACATCACAAAACAGTTGCATTAATGTACTTTTTAAAAAGTATGGCTAAACTCCAGAAAAAAAGATGTCATGTGGTTGTTTATGTAGTGTGGCATTGATGCAATTTAACTTGATATTTAACTTTCTTCTTGGGGCTATTATTGGGCTGTTGAATGAATATATGACGAGGATAATGACATAAGAGTATATAAAATGGGGCAGAAGTTGTGGTTTAAGAGGACATATTAGTAATGTTTATGTAAAAAAGACAGATGTCTTATTGTCGGTATTCCTTTACAGGGCCAGGCTGCAGTGGCTGGCGTGATCGACCTGGGCACAGTGGAGACCTTTCCTGTGTTCCAGGCAGCTCAGCGGGGACTCATCGACCAGGACACCTGTCTCGTTCTGCTGGAGGCCCAACTCATCACAGGAGGGCTAATGCAGCCCACCTCCCCTGTTAGCCTATCACTGGATGAAGCCCAGGCTTGTGGATTGATTGACAGACATACCAGCCAAGCACTAGCTGAGCTGGAGTCTGCACTGCACTGCATAGACCAATCACAGCCCAGTGCTGGTACATTGGTCCCAGTCGCCGCAGCCATAGAGGAAGGGCTTATCAGGGAGGATGTTGGATTGCGTATCCTGCATCTGCAAGTGGGTACAGGCGGGGTGAGGGCATCCAATCAAGAAGAGGGTCACAGCCTGACAAGTGCCATGGAGAAAGGACTGCTATCCCAGCGCATCTACAACAAACTGTGCTGTGTTGTTAACCGGCGGCAGCTGATCGACCCCAACACTGCGGAGAAGCTAAGCTTGCAAGAGCTGCTGAAACGCTGTGTGCCCGATCCTGACACTGACCTGCGCCTCTTGCCTGTCAGTCAGCAGCCTGGAGGCAAAGTCTGCCTGCGTTCAGGTAGAAAAGTTGGCATTTTCAGGGCAGTGCAGGAGGGACTCATTGATCGTCAAGTGACTATACGGTTGTTGGAGGCTCAGCTGTTTGCAGGAGGAATTGCTGACCCTCGGTCTAACCACAGACTTACTGTAGATGAGGCGGTGAGGCTTGGACTGATGGACCATGACCTTGCCTGTGCCCTCCTTACCCGTCAGCTTCAAGCTGGTGGGATCCTGGATCCAGCAACTGGTCAGCGTCTAGGGTTAGATGAGGCCCTACAGAGGGAATTGCTGTCTCCACGCATGGCTCTACGTGTTCTGGAGGCACTCTGGAACTTCATGGGACTGCTGTGGTACAAGTCAGGCGAGCTGCTCCCCATTACAGAGGCCCTGCAGCAGGGTATTGTGTCAGGAGAGCTTGCAAAGCAGATCCTCAGTCAGCGACACACTGTGGGTGCTCTGTACCTTCCTGAGAGCAGCCGAGTCATACCTTTGGAAAAAGCCACCGAACTGCTCGAGCCAAATGTGGTGGACATGCTGATGCAGGTGAATGTTCCAGATGTGCTGCCTGGCATGGCTCAGTCAGGCTCCACAGGGCTAAATCGTCTGAGCTGGGGCTCCACTCCCTCTTCCTCCCCTACACCCTCCTCTCCCCCTCCATCTCCTCAAGGAATGTCCTCCACCAGCCCCAGCATTCAGGGGGCATCAGACGAGGAGCAGGCTGAGCACAGGCTTGTGGATCACCTGAGGAAACACAGTTACATTGACGCCCACTCAGGCCAGCGTCTGATCTTGCTTGAACCTGAGTTGGTGGAACTAGCCTGTGCTGCTGAGCAGAGTAAAGCTGCTCCACATGTGGAGGTGTCAGACGTGTGTATGGGGAACAAGTCTGAGGAGTCTATTAAGGATGTTCAGCCCACAGAACAAATGAGGAGACCTGAGGTTGAAGTGGATTACTTAGTTGAATCAGACAAGGTCACACCTGCATCTCAGAAGTCCCCCAAAAAAAAGGGGAGCGAAGTCTCAACCTTAGACAAAGAAGATATTGCAGATAAAGACAAGACGGATGAAAGCATCTTGGCTGTTGAAAAAATACAGGTTCTTTCTGAGCCTGTAAAAGGAAGTGAGACTGAAGTCAGAAGGCTCAAGGTAGAAGGTAGAGATGTGGATGACGAAATAAGCAAAGAGGAGGAAATGGATATAGAATTCACTGAAAATGTGGTGTCTGACTCATTAAAACCTTCAAGCACAGCTTGGCTTGACCAGCCTTTGTCTGATGAGCAAAAAGAGGAGCAAAAAGCACTAAAACCATCAGTAAATGTAACACATTTAGAAGGTGTCAAGGAAGAATCCATAAACTCCAAATACGACCCAGTTAAACCTGAGGAAAGTAGTGTGTTTGATCAGCCAAAACCATTGGAGACTGCTCTGCATACCTCAGCTGTAACAAAAGCAAAACAAGACACAGAAGAAGCTGCTACTGAAAATGTGATGGCAGAACAAAGTGAAGAAAACTCAAAAATAGAACAAATGGCCTTGGAGCTGCAGCAAGGTGGTCTGTTGACCGATTCTGGTCATAGGTTGCTCTTAGATGAGGCAGTTGCTCAGGGTGTTCTCCCAGCACACACGGCTGTTAAACTCATGGCCAAAGCAGGGCTCTTTGGGGGTTTCTTGGACGTAAATGCCTATGAGACCCTTAGTGTGGATGATGTGGTGCAAGAGGGTTTGATGGATGAGAGCCTTCTCTCTAGTGTTCTAAAATCAGAGAAGACTCTTGCCGGAGTGGTAGATGTGGAACGGAAGCGTCTCTGCTCCCTCCGAGAGGCAGCCCAGAAAGGCCTGATAGATGAGGACACCTCCACGCGACTGCTAGAAGCCCAGGTGGCATCAGGTGGAGTGGTTGATCTCCGTAGGGACAAGAAGGTGTCAGTGACTCTTGCTACCAATCTGGGCTTGATTGATGAAGGCCAAAAAGAGTACTTGTTGGCTCTGGAGAAGGCATGTCGTGGAAAGGCCTCTGACCCAAGCACATCACTTGCCAAGACAACACTTCAGCTACAGATGGATGGCGTGGTGGATCCAAAAACCAAAGAGATTGTGCCCTTGCAAGAAGCCCTACACAAAGGTCTGATTGCAGAGGAGGATGCACAGAGAGCCCTTTCACAGCAAGTGGCTGAAGGGGGTGTGGTGCACCACGGGTCTGGCATGAGATTGTCTGTGGCTGCTGCCAGACAGCAAGGTCTGGTGACTGATACAATGGCCCAGAAGTTGGATGAGGTTGAGAAATCACGTCAAGGAAAGGAGCCTTTTGCTTCCGCTCCTGATGCTGCTTTCTTCCAGGCAAGCACTGGTTCAATTTTTGATCCAACCACTGGATCTAGACTAACTCTGACTGCAGCAGTTGCTCAAGGCCTCTTGGATAACAACATTGCAAACACAGCAATGACCTCACCAAGTGTGACCACCGGAGTCATGGATCCACAAAGTGCTCAAATCATACCCCACCCGGAGCTTGTGAATCAGGCCAAGATTGACATCGAAACTGGGAGACGGTTCCTGGAGGTCAAACCCTTTCAGGGAATTCTCCATCACAACACTGGTGAATTACTAACCTTACCTCAGGCAATAGAATCCCACCATGTTGACCCGATTCCAGCCTTTAGGATGCTGGAGAGTCAAGCAGACACAGGAGGGATTATTGACATATCCAGTGGAGAACGTTTGCCCCTCCCTGAAGCTGTTAGTAGAGGCCTTATTGATAAAGACATGGCCAAGCAAATTGCTGCCAACCAATACCTGAAAGGAGGTCTCCTAGACCCAGTGAGTGGGGAGAGGGTTTCCAATTTGAAGGAGGCAGTACAAGATGGCCTGATTACCAGGGACATGGCAGAAGGTCTCCAAGACAACTTGAGTTCCACTGATGAAGATGAAGATCCTGATGATGCAAGTTCAGGAACAGTAGTGTCATCCACAAATGGCACCTGTAGCCCACTGTTAACATCTGTAGGAACAAATGAGGATAAACTGATAAAGAAACTAGGAGAGAATACCAACATCATTTCACCCCCAGTGCATTACACTCAGATAGGGACGGTTGAGCCTGCCTCACTATCCAAGGATAGTATGGAGTCTCTGCCATCAGACGAAATAAAACTGGAGCATTCTTTATTGGAGGATATTGAGGAACAAGTCCATGAAGAGTCTGTCACAGTGGAGGAAAAGATTATTGAGTCGGATAGTGCAATGGAAATGTTAACACAGTTTGCTGTGAAAGCAGGAAAGAGGATTCAGCAGGCTCTACAGGAAATTAAACCACCTCAAAGTTCAGAGACAGACCTACCCTCAAAGCTCCAGGAGCAAGATGTCAAAACTATGGAGGACAACAAAACTGAAACCCTATCCAAGCCGGAACAAATACCAGAGGTTAAAAAACATGACATTGACCCCAGTAGTCAGTTGCAGCCCTCTGACATGGAAACTAGTGTCATACGTGAGACCAGAAAGGTTTTAGACTCAGTTGTAAAAGAGGACAAGGTGGATTCAACTTCTCTAGAAAAAATAAAGCCAGATTCTGTGATGGCTATGATTGGCCAAGGCTTTGAAAAAGTTGATGATTTGACATCAAAAACAATGAAAGATGTCACTGCTGAAACTGATGTAAAGATTCAGTCAGCATCTGATGCTGGTTTAACTGATTCTGCAGTTGTTACACTATTGGAAACCTTAGAGGACAGAGAGTCCCAGGACAAACAACCAACCTTAAAAACAGATTTGGACCAGTCATATGTGGCCAGTAAGTTCAAAGAAGAAGACAGATCAGACATACATATCCCATCCAGTGCAGACAGTCAGGGGCTTGAAGCAGAGGGAATTAAGGTTCCAGTTGTTAGTATGAAGAAACTTAAAGAAACTAGTGGTACAGTGTTGGAAACAACAAAGGATTTGGCTCATAGGGCAGAGAGTATGCTGGATCAGGAACCACAAACCACCAAGGATTCTCCCAAGGACAGGTCTGAGAGTTTGGAAAGAGAAAAAGTGAATGAGATCACTGAGGAGCAAGTTGTTGGGGAACAGACAGAAAAGAAAAAGAAGAAGAAAAAGAAGGGAAAGAAAGGAAAGCAGCAAGCGGAAGAGGAAATCGAAGAGAAAGGAGTGCATGACAGTAAAGAAAGAGAAAGTGCAGATGTTGCTAAAATGTCTCCAGCACCCCTTGAGAAAGAAGCTTTACTCACAAAAGCCAAAGAGAGTCTTCTGAGGAAAGTGTATGAACGAGGAGTCGGTGACAAGAAGGCAGGAGAGGAGCTAGAAGCTCTGCGTCAAGGTGTTTCAAAGAAAGAGTATCATGTGGAAGATCCTAAGTATGAAATAACATTGTCAGAGCCTGAGCAGCCTGTGGCAAAGCTTGATGGTACCGGTGATTTGCATCAGAAATCACAGACTTTGTTATCTACAGCAGTGGTCACTGACCAGCAAGTGGGAGAGAAGATGGAAGATTTGCACCAGGATGTCTCAAAGAAAGAGTATCGTGTCAAAGAACCTAAGGGTAAAAAGACACCTACAGAACCTCCCACAAAGAAGGATAATGCCAGAGAGTTAGAGCAGCCAGTGACAGAGCTTGAGGAAAGCAGTGATCTGCATCAGGAGTCACAAGCGACGCTTGCCACTGCAGCGGTCACTGACCACAAGGTAGAAGAGGAAGTGAAAGCTTTGCCTCAGGGTGTCTCGGAGAAAGAGCATCATGTGAAAGAACCTAAAGATGAAAAGACACCTTCAGTGCCTCCTACAGAGAAGAGTGATACCAGAGAGATGAAGCAGCCTAAGGTAAGGTCTAAGGAAAGAAGTGATCTGCATCAGGATGCCCAGGCAGAGTTTGCAACTGCAGGAGTCAGTGACAAGAAGGTGGAAGAGGAGCTAGCTTTAGAACCTAAAGATGAAAAGTCACCATCAGTGCCTCCTACAGAGAAGAGTGATGCTAAAGAGATAGAACAGGCAGAGAGAAAGCTTACAAAGAGAAGAGATCTCCATCATGATGCCCTGCCAGAGTTTGCTACTGCAGAAGTTAGTGATCAGCAGGTGGGTGAGGAGATGGAAGCTATGGGTCAGGATGTGTTGAAGAAAAAGGATAACATTGAAGAACCTAAGCATGAAAAGACACCATCAAAGCTTCCTGTAAAGGAGAGTGATACCAAAGACAAGAAACCGGCAGAGAGAAAGCTTAAAGAAAAAAGTGATTTACATCAGAGTGTCCAGGAAGAGTTTGCTACTGCAGAAGTCAGTGACAAGAAAGGGCTGGAGGATCTAGAAGCTCTCCATCAAGGTGTTGCAAAGAAGGAACATGGTGTGAAAGACCCTAAAGATAAGAAGACCCCATCAGAGCTTTCTACAAACAATTATGAAACCACAGAGATTAAGCAAGCAGAGAGAAGACACAAGAAGAAAAGTAATCTCCATCATGATGCCCAAGCAGAGTTTGCTACTCCAGAAGTCAGTGATCAGCAGGTGGATGAGGAGATAGAAGCTAAGGGGCAGGATGTGTTGAAGAAGAAGGATGACATTCAAGAGCCTAAGCATGAAAAGACACCATCAAAGCTTCCTGTAAAGGAGAGTGATACCAAGGAGAAGAAACCGGCAGAGAGAAAGCTTAAAGAGAAAAATGAGTTACCTCAGAGTGTCCAGGCAGAGCTTGCTACTGCTGGAGTCAGTGACAAGAAAGGGCTGGAGGAGCTGGAAGCTCTGCATGAGGGTGTTCCACAGAAGGAACATGATGTGAAAGAACCTAAGGATAAGAAGACCCCATCTAAGCCTCCTACAAATGATAGTGAAACCACTGATGTGAAACAAGCAAAGAAAAAACACAAAAAGAAAAGTGATCTGCATCAGGATGCCCAGCCAGAAGTCGGTGATCAGCAGGTGGGTGAGGAGATGGAAGCTAAGGGGCAGGGTGTGTTGAAGAAAAAGGATGAGATTAAAGAGCCTAAGCATGAAAAGACGCCATCAAAGCTTCCTATAAAGGAGAGTGATGCCAAGGAGAGGAAACCAGCAGAGAGAAAGCTTGAAGAGAAAAGTGATTTACATGAGAGTGGCCAGGTAGAGTTTGCTACTGCAGAAGTCAGTGACGAGAAAGGACTGGATGAGCTCAAAGCTCTGCATGAGGGTGTTGCACAGAAGGAACATGATGTGAAAGAACCTAAGGATAAGAAGATTCCATCAGAGCCTTCTACAAACAATAATGAAATCACAGAGGTGAAACAAGCAAAGAAAAAACACAAAAAGAAAAGTGATCTGCATCAGGTTGCCCAGCCAGAGTTTGATACTGCAAAAGTCAGTGATCAGCAGGTGGGTGAGCAGATAGAAGCTATGGGTGAGGGTGTGTTGAAGAAAAAGGATGAAATTAAAGAACCTAAGCATGAACAAACACCATCAAAGCTTCCTGTAAAGGAGACTGATACCAAAGAGAAGAAATCGGCAGAGAGAAAGCTTAAAGAGAAAAGTGATTTACATCAGAGTGTCCAGGTAGAGTTTGGTACTGCAGAAGTCAGTGACAAGAAAGGGCTGGAGGAGCTGGAAGATGTCCATCAGGGTGTTGGAAAGAAGGAACATGATGTGAAAGAACCTAAGCATGAAAAGACACCCTCAAAGCTTCCTATAAAGGACAGTGATGCCAAAGAGAAGAAACCAGCAGAGAGAAGGCTTAAAAAGAAAAATGATTTACAGCAGAGTACCCAGGAAGAGGTTCCTTCTGCAGGAGCCAGCAACCAGCAGGTGGAACAGGCTCTTGAAAGTCTGCAGCAGGGTATTGCAAAGAAGGAGCATCGTGTGGATGAACTCAAGTATGATACGACACCATCAGAGCCCTCCACAAAGGACAGTGACACCAGAGAAATGGAACAGCCAGAGAGGGGGCTTGAGAAGAAAAGTGATCTGTCTACTGCAGGTGTCAGTGACCAGCAAGTGGAGGAGAAGCAGGAAGTTCTGCGTCAAGGAGTTTCAAAGAAGAAGCATCATATGAAAGAACCAAAACATGAAAAGACACCATCAGAGCCTTCTACTATGAAAAGTGATACCAAAGAGACGGAACAGACTGAGAGACAGTGGAAGAGTAGTGATCTGCATCGGGGTGCCCAGGCTGAGTTTGCTACAATCAGTAGCCAACAGGTGGAAGAGGAGCTGAAAGCCCTGCCTGATGTTTTGAAGAAAGAGCATCATGTGGAACAACCCAAGTATAAAAAGACACCACCAGAGCCTCTGACAGAGGACGGAGAAGCCAGAGAGGCAACACAACCAGTGGGAAAGCTTGATGAGATTAATGTCTTGTATCAGGAGTCACAGACACAAGCCAAATTTTCTGCTGCCGAAGACCCACACAGCCAAGTAAAGATTGATATAACTGAACTTCGGAAGATAACAGCAGAAACCAGTATTTGGGATAGCTGTCCAGATACAGCCTCCTTTGAGTTCCCCAAGATTCAGGCAGAGGGTTACTTTACAGAAGATCAGCTAAGAGACTTTAGTGTAACAGGTCTCAGCGCTCATGATATTGCACAGACAGAATCTTCTTCTGAAAATGAAGCCATGGTGACTGAGGACATGGAACAGTTGGTGGAGCAAATTCTATCAGACTCGGATTGGCAGCCAGAAGAGGTGGCTACTTCTGGAATTGATACAGATTCTATCTCTAAGGATACTCAAGGTATCTTCAGTGAACACCTCAAGGGTGTTCTTGGAAAAGATACCCAGCCACTTACAGAGACACTAGTCCAACAAGTCCAAGACCAGTCAGTTTATGTCAGTCCAGCTCTAGAGATAGGCACAGATAAACAAGCAACAGCTCCTTCTGACTCCCTCGGCACTCAAAGTACAAGACCTGGTAAATCAGTGAAGGAGCAGATCAGCCCTCAAGCCAAGACCGATGCAAGTATTGACACCAAAGAGGAAGTTCATGTTCTGGAATCTCCAGAGGAGTCTTGGCCCTCTGTGTCCGAAGACATCTCTGAGTCAGACACGACCAAAAGCTGCGAGGAGGAGAGAGATGTGGAACAGAAGATCGGGGAGATTGTAGCAGCTGAGGTGGTGCAGAAGAAGAGCACTGCAAAGACCAGAAAGGTAAACTCACCATAAAACAAGTAATAGACACTAATATTAATATTGTGAAATACATAACCAGACCTGGGTTAGCAATCTTTGCAGATAACGTTTGACTTGAACTTTGACTTCCTTGACATGCATATTTATGAGTTTCTTTCTCTCTCAGTCCTCTCTGGCTCGTCAGGAGTGTCTTGAACACGACCAGCGGATTGTGGCCCTGCTCTCCATGGTGAGGCACATCGAGGTGCGCCTCAAACAGCAGCAACAGCAAGCAATGGGTCGCAGCCTCATCGCTCTGGATGATATCATCAAACACAGTGAGGTACGAAAACGTAGTATATGCACCTACCTACTTATCCAAAGTAAACTTATAGTGTTGGTTTCCAATGCTGGCATAGGTTTGAGTTACCATATGTAAAGTACAACAGCAGGATGTATATCAGGGCTGTGAAACAATCATATTGTAATTCTGCATCTTGTTCGCTGCCTTGGTAAAAAAAAATACACCTAATTTAAGAGATGTAGGGTAAAAGGGTAAATCTCAATTTTGCATTTGAATTTTGCCCAGGCTGCGGTATACATCACAGAAAAAGACCTTGGACCATCATGGCTTACAGTTTTTTTATTTGTGCCTTCTGTATCTTTGTCTCAACAGACCCTGACTTTGGAGCTGACTGATTTGGAGCCTGAAGTAAAGAAGGAAGTGGACGCTGCTCAGAGTCTGTGTGAGTCCTGTCAGCAGGAAGTTCCTCCTCAGCTGCTGAAGGCTCTGGAGAAGGATGGGAGGAGCCTGGCTCGGGCCTATGACGCTGCTAAGGAGCTGTCGCAGAGTTCTTTGCAAGGCCTAAAAGATCATCGTGACTCACAAAAGGTGAGCACTTTAACCATTAGACTACGCTACTACTACTACTACGCGCCATTACTGTATTTCCAACACCCTGCTACTGTAATTGTGACATGAGGACAATAATTATGAATTTACTTATTATATTATATTATATTATGAATTGGAATTTCGGGTCTCTGTATTTGAGAGGGAAAGTTATTATTTTACAACAAAAGAGACCAGAGGGGGAAATATTTTGCTTGTAATCTTCATTGTCCTTAACGGTCATGTGTTGACTGTTGTTGGTGTTCTGTAGGCGGCAGTGAATGCAGAATTTAAGTCTCTGGGAGAGCGAGTGGAGGGGTTACTCTCCTGGCTTAGTGACACAGAGGCGAAGATGGGCGCGAATGAGGGACTCGCAGCAAAGGACAGCAGCCCTCAACAACTTACAGAAAGGCTCCAGCTGTGCAAGGTGTGTGGTCACATGCCCTCTGTTAATACATGACTTTTTCCTTTCTATAACTGTCTGCATCAGTCAAAACATCTCTCCTTCTCTTTCTGTATTCTCTGTTCTGGGTTTAGATTGACTTTTGTTGTTTATGGCCCTGTTTTCACAACATTTAACCTTTGAAACAATTACTCCTTCCCTGCATGTCTTCTTCTGCGCTTCAAGTGCAGAATCACTGAAGTGTTGGCTCAATCAGATCAACTATTTGAGTCTACACTTGAATGACTCAGCTGACTCAATCAAAATCGCTGCTTAAAATTGGTTACTTCACTTTTTGCCCACAAGAGGGAACTGTTTTCTGCATTATCAACACATCTCACATTTCATCTGAATAATTGCATGTCACCATCTGCCAAAACAAATTAATGTTTCTATTTGCATAACAACACTCAAGGGTCATTTTATGAACCCTCCATAAATGGCAGAAACACTTTCTGGCATCTACTAACAAACACAAGAATGCCTTGTGATCAAGGGGGTTATAGTAAATAAGATAATGAATAAGTGTTAAGACTTTTTCTGAAGTACTCTTCTCTTTTTTTCTTCTTTGAAGTAGCATTTCTGTTTTGTTTGCACTCTGGGGAAGATACAGACATGCACATTCATCTCCAGTATTTTATGTTTTTGTAGTGCTTGTACTGTATATGCTTTTTTATTGAATCACACTTTTCTCTTCATCTCTTTTCACTCTCAAGGAGCTGCAGGATCTACTCACTGCCCGCTCCAGCGACGTTAACTCAGTGGTGCTGGACATCCAGGTGTTCATTTCTGAGCATGCCCAGGACCTGCAGCGAGAGCAAAGCAGGCACCTCCTTGGGCAGCTACAGCAGCTCCAGGGGGCCTTCCACCAGGCCGCCGGTCGTACGAACGCCCGAGCCGAAGCCCTCTCCGCCCAGAGAGCAAGGGAGGAGGAGAGGGAACGGCAGGAGAAGAAGAAGAAGCAGCAGGAAGAGAAGAAGAGAGAGAAGGAGAGCAGCAGGGAGAGAGAGGTTTGGAGATACAAGGGCTGATGACTGAGCTGCAGATAATGCTTTTTGAAACAAAAACAAAAAAAACGTACTAATACACTGTTTACACCCAGAGTAACCCTCACGGTCAGGACTGAGTACTGTTACCCCAGATCGGTTGGCATGACTAATGATATCTCCTTAGCACATTAGAAAATAATTACACACTTCACATTAACAAGGAACTGTTGCGTATTTCTAACTGGTTCAGTTTGAGCTGATGGTTTTGGTTGCTCACACACGTGTTCCCAGTACTGGATAAAGTATGTCTCTCACTGCTTCAGATAAGGGCAGTCATAGGGTCTCTTAGCTCTGTTATGCTACTACCACCACTACTGGCTTGTCTTCAGATGTATGCCCCTTTTTCGCATGCGTCTTCCTCCTTGTTTAACGTGTGAATTAACATGTCTGCCTTGCTCTTACAGATTGCCACAGAAGACAAATGCTTGTGCAACTTTGAAGATTTTGAAAAATGGCCTCTGCTTTTTATTACGAATTGGCTATCATTTCCCTCTCTCCTCCCAGTGTTTCATTTCATGAAGGGGAGGGGGAATTTGCTGCACTACTTTCTATACGTATCATAAATATTTCTGTGTATCACTGTCTATGTCGCTTACGCGTGCTGTTGTTCATTTGAAAAAAAAAAATGTTGTCTGCTTGTTGTGTGTGATTTCTGGACACATCGTGCTCAAACTTTGGCAAAAAGCATCTGCTGTTCACTGATGCAGGGGGTTGATTTTCTTTGAAGATGCAAGCAGTTCATGCAGTGGCAGGTTTTGTGTGGTGTGGAGTGTGTGTGGAGTGTGTGAGAGTTGAAGTGAAATGAGGCTTAAGTGATGGATGATGTGTTCTTGGAAGAACATGGACAGGGACAGGCTTGAAACGTGCTGAAAATGAGAACCATATTGATTTTCTTCTGCATCGCTGCTGCATAGGTGGTCCAGCAACAGAAGACGGAATGTTCCCAGAAGTTGGAGGGCCTCTCCATGTGGTTGGCTGGAGCAGCCAGCCTCTTGGCCAATCAGAAGGTCGGAGCAGAGTCAGGAGATGTGAATGAGCTGCGGAAGAAGCAGAAGGAGTTACAGGTGAGAGAGTCGGTCCATCACCACGATTGGGGGGGGCAGTCACCATGCTACCCCCTGTCAGTGCACAATTACATAGTAATAATACATATAAGTACTGCTGCTACTATTTCTAGTGTTATTTCCACTATTCAAAAAAGAAATCCCAACATTATATTATAACATTATATAAATATTTTTACTATTAGTATTGTGGTCTAGTTTGTTGGTTGTTATAGTATGTAACTCTATATTGTTTTAAGTTTGCTTGTGTTATTACTGGCCAATCAAAATCATTCAGATTACATTGCTCTTTGTTTTAACATAACAAACCCTTTGTTTTAACATAATAATGGGCCAATAAATTATTTGCTGTAATAATTGGCCATCTCAAAAACACAACACATCTCCTTCATTAATCATACATGTACCCTGTGGTTGTTATTCAGGATGTGCAGAAAGACCTCAACACCAAAAAACAGTCTGTGATGGAGGCCATACGTTCGGTGGAGGAGTTCCTCGCCGAGCGTGGGGACACCCTGAGTGCGGAGGAGCGGGCCAATCTGCAGGGGGCGCTCTCTCAGCTGAAGGAGCAGTACCACTCTCTCAGCGACACCACCCACTCATCACTGGCCCAGCTGGACACCACCATCAGCACCACACTCCAGCAGAACACACAGAGAGTATGCAGTCTTGTCTTACCCCTGAATAATTACCTTCCATATAAAAATACTGCTGAATGCTGAATATGTAAAAAGAGAATTATATTATCTGCTTACTACATCGACCTCCCAGACGTGTAAATATAGCAGTCATTATCTGTAGTTGGTTACTGTTTGTTGTAATACTGTATTATGGAGTATGACAGTATTATCATAGATTTTTATGACCAGCATTGATTTCAACTGACAAAGTAGCATTCTGCTGCAATGAGTTTATTATAGATCTTACTGTTTCATAAGTTACTTGTATATATTTTATTATATGTGATATATCCATATATCTAATCCAGTGGTTCTTAACCTGGGTTCGATCGAATCCTAGGGGTTCGGTGAGTCGGTCTCAGGGGTTCGGTGGAGCCTCGGTGGAACCGTTAATGCACGGTTCATTTTGTGCACCAGTAAAAAAAATCATATATATATATTTTTTTATTTTTTACTAAAGAAGGGTTCGGTGAATGAGCATATGAAACTGGTGGGGTTCGGTACCTCCAACAAGGTTAAGAACCACTGATCTAATCACTTCCCTAAAGGCAAAAGCAGTGGAGGAGATGCAGGAAACTCAGGGCCAAATCGATTCGCTGCTGCGAGAGCTGTCCTCATTGGACGAACCCGACCGGAGGCGGTCCCTTGGGGAGACTGTCACCGATTCCGCATCGTCGCCCGGCAACTTGCAGTCTCACAGTGGCATGCTGCAGGTGTGTAACTAATGGTGGTCATGGCCGAGTGACTGAAGTATTAAATGATTTGCTTGCAGAGTTTAATAATAGTTTAATAAAATAATAATAATAAGTGATGATGATGATAATAATAATTGTTTATATGGGGGAGCTGTGACTAAAGTAACGTTACTACTCTCACATACATACACACTGCATGTGTTTCACACTTTTCAAGACAATAAAAACACTCAAAAGCAGAAGCAGGTCACTCCTATCTGTATATACACACAGTAGACTAAGACATAAGAAAGACAATTCCGCTTCCAACCTGAAGAGCAACCGAAGATGAAAAGTTTTAAGCTTTACCGTTGCTTTAATGTTGTTCTGTTGTGTCTGTGTGACCTCTACAGGCGGAGCTGCAGCAGCTCCAGGAGCAGCAGGCCCATCTGCTGCAGGTGTCCCAGTCGGTGCGCTCGCTGCTGGGCCAGCCTGACTCCAGCGTGCCCCCGGAGGAGAAGCAGCGGCTCCGCGCCAAGCTTGACCAGCTGCAGAGCCAGCACCAGGAGCGTCTGCAGCGCTGTCAGGACCAGCTGCGACGCGCCGACGCCCTCCAGGACGAGCTGGCCAAGTTCCTGCAGGAGCATGGTGACCTGGCCTCCTGGCTGGAACTGAGTGAGGGGCACCTCCGTTCCCTGGGGGAAGGAGAAACCGACGCACAGGGGCTTAAGGGAAGACTGGAAGAGCACAAAAAGGTATGGGATAGTTTCTTGGTGAAAAGGAAATGTTACCGATAATCAGATTGTACAGTATATTGGGACTAGTTGTACTGTACATGGATGCCTCAGCCTAGCTTAGACTAAAATTCTGCCAGTCTACTGTAGAACTTAGCCTAATCCATTTATTGGACCTACTTCTTTTTGGTCATTTGGTTGGAAGTCATTTAGGTTGTAAGGCATGTTTTGTATTGGTCATATGTACTGTAACTTTCACTTTGAACTAACTGTATGTATTTTTTCCCCTTCAGTTGGCAGAGGACGTGATCTGTCACAAGGCAGACCTGCGCTTTGTGTCCATCTCCGGTCAGAAGGTTCTGGACTCAGTCCAGGGTGCCCTGGAGAGGGTGGGCGGGGAAGACCCCGCCCTGGAGGAGACCAAATGTATAGTCAGTGACAGGCTACAGGATGCTACCCAGCGTTATGGCGCACTGCACAGCAAGGTACAGCTAAACGGCACAAACAAAATGCATCACAGTGCAGCACTATTTACACTACAAGCTAAGTGTACAGCTAATCAGCACAAACAACACATATCACAGTGCAACCCTGTTTATAACCTAAATATACAGCTAATCGGCACAAACAACATGCATCACAGTACAATATAATTCACAACCTCAGTGTACAGTTCATAGCAAGGTACAACTAATCATCACATGTAACAAACACCACAGTATAATATCATTCACAACGTTGGTGTGCAATACATGGCATGGTACAGTTGCATAGTACTCCACATGCAGCACACCACAGTTCGAAACTATACAAAATCTCTGTGCAAAATATACAGCAAGGTGCACCTATACAGAACATATAACACACACAGTGCAGCAGTACTCACAACCTTGGCGTACAGTACACAGGAAGATGCAGCTGTACAACACATGCAATACTGTACATCTGGTCACACTTTATTTGGACGGTCCTATGGATGGTCCTATAGACTGTCTACAGATGTTGAGGCTATCATCTCTTCAAACTCTAGGGGTAAAGATTGGGTTTGATTAACGAGACAAGTCAGTAAACAGAACAAACAAATTTAAACTGAATTTAAGCAAAATAAGTTCTGCAAAGTCTGTATGTACGGACCATCTAAATAACATATTTACCACACACTGTACTGTTACTGTACACCAGTCACAACCTGAACAGAGTGCAGTTGCACACATACTCCTCACTCCTCATCTTTCCCCATCAGTCCTCTGAGCTGGGTTCTCGTCTAAGTGGACTTCTGGACCGGTACCAGCAGTACCAGGACGACGCCGGTTCTCTGGAGGCATGGCTGACCGCACAGGAGCAGAACCAGAGCACCATGAAGCCCAGTGGGGAACACGCAGACCCACAGGCACTACAGAACTCACTACGGACAGTGCAGGTAAGACATGTGAATACAGGCACACACACACACACACACACACACACACACACTCAGAAACCCGAGTCTTTCCTGTTACTTAGCTCAGGGTCACACCTGCTTGCTCTAAACACAGATGTATATACACAATACAGGCACAGACTGCATTTGGATTACACTTGGACTCAAACTATGTGTATATTGTGCATCTACACACAACCAACTGTGGATATGCACAAAAATAGACAAATAGAATTGAATAGAATGCCTTTTATTGTCTCTATACACATGTACAATGTACACTATACACCTGTACAATGAGATTGAAAGCAACTCCTTCTTCAGTGTAGACATACAGGCATTAAAGAATGCATTTCATCACTCCGACCATATATCTTTTGTGCCCCCTTTTTCATGGCTTGTTATTTTCCCCCAAATGCCCCCTCACTCGTTTTCTGCTCCTGTTCTGGCAGCTGCTGCAGGATGAGCTGGCTGAGCGGTCCATGGTGCTGGAGAGGGTGAAGAGAGCGGGCCGAGACCTCACCAACACCCAGGAGACCCCCACCCTCAAGGCTGCAGACATACACAGCACCACAGGTGTGTGTGTGTCTGTGTGTCTGTGTGTGCGCGTGTGCGTGTGTGTGCTTGTGTGTGTGTGTGTGTGTGTGTGTGTGTGTGTGTGTGTGTCTTTGAGCAAGACACTGAACCCTATAATGCTTCCGGTGTGCTGATTGGCACCTTGCATGGCAGCCTTCACAACCGGTGTGTAAATATGTGTGTGTGAATGGGTGAATGTGAGGCATTCAATGTAATGCGCTTAAGGTACTCTGCCGAGTATAGGAATCCACTATATAAATGCAGTCCATTGACCACTTTACCATGTGTGCATCTCGGTAATTGAGAGAGGTGGGTGTCAAGCTCACTCCTAACTTAGGAAATGTTTGTGGGTTCATAAAAAGCATGATCCAAAAAAAAAGGTAAATAGCACACTCACAAGCCTCTTGTATACCTTGTACCTCTTATTAACTTAAAAGCAGTGTCTCAATAGCCAGGTCCCATCTCTTCAGGCTCCAGCTCCAGGCCCCAGCTCCTGAGAGCTTATGGAGAGCTTACGTGAAATGTGTGTAGCGAGGAGAGGTCATTTTTGTGTGAGAAACTCAAAACCATGGGTTTCATTTAAACCCCAAAGCGTTCAAAACAGAAGTCCAACATGATTTTTTAAATCTATTTTACAACGTTGTGATTGTGGCTCAGCCCTGTAAACCGCAGTATGAATGTGAAGTGTATTTTGAACGCAGGCCGCGCTTTGGACGCCTCCTCTGCCCTCAAAAATCTCTCCTACTGTTGCATACTTACTTCAGACGCAGAGATCTGCAACTGTATTTTTACTGTCAATGTCCTCAGTTGCAGAAGACTTTTCATCCCATTGCAAACCAATGACTGTGTAATTATATATACAGTCAATGTTGCAAAAAATTACTTTTCTTTTCATTATGCATTGTAAATGTTGGTTACTAGTTTGTTTAGTTTGTTGGACCATTATATTATTACTTTTATTATAATTATTATTACTATTCTTGTTGTTGTTATTGTTCTCGTTATTTTATATATAATATTTGGTTATTATTATTATTACTACTGCTACTATTATTATTAATATGATCTTTATTATCATTATAATTATTATGTGATTCAGGTTGACTATTCATGTTTTTTTGTTGTTCTTTGGTACTGAATCAACCGACTTCAGATTAATCCAAAACCCCATCACTGTTTCTTTCTCTTCCTCTTTCTGTACAGATCGTCTGGAGGGTCGTTTCAGCACCCTGTCCAAGTCAGCTTCGGACCGTGCGGAGCATCTCCAGACGGCCGTGGCCCAGTCGGTGAGCGTGCAGGAGGGCCTGAGGACGCTGCTGTCCTGGCTAAACGGCCTGCCGCTGGCTCCCGCTCAGGTCCAGCCCACTGCCCAGGCTGTGCAAGAGGCACTCACACAGAACCAGGTAAGTACATACACATGCATGCGCACACACTCACATACACATACACACATACACACACACACACACACACACACACACACACACACACACACACACACACACACAAAAGCATACACAGGGGTTAAATCACACATAGGCCTATACACAATGTGGCAGCACAGAGTATGCTTACCTGCCAACATAGTGGTGATAAGTCAGTTCATTGTTTCTTACTTAAGGTATAAGCATAGCTCTATAGCTACATAGGTAAAGCTACAAGCCAGTACTTCAATATACACATTTGGGGCAGGGATAAAAGTAAGCCATTGCTGTCTATATGAATTATCTTTATGGTCTTATCACACGTGAGATTATGATGAGACAGAAGGTACATATCCATCTGTCTCTGACCTGATCCTGTCTCTCTCCCCTGCGATTCAGAAACTGCGTCAGGAGCTGCTGTCCCACCAGGGCAGCGTGGACGCCACCCGCGACTCCGTGTCCCACCTCCTCCGGACGGCCGACGCCAAGGCGGCCTCCGGCCTGCGGGGGGAGCTCCAGGAGCTGACCCAGCGCTACGCCGCCGCCCAGTCGCAGCAGACGGAGCGTGAGGGGGAGCTCCGCGACCTCTTGCCCAAGCTGGAGAGCTTCGAGAGGCTGAATGGCGACCTGCGCAGTTTCATCCAGAACCACCAGAGGGCGCTGAGCCCTGCTGGGCAGCCAGACCGCAGCGTGGAGGACTTCAGACAGACCATAGAGGTCAGACATTCTATTCAGCTTAACCAGGGATATCTATACAGTAGATTTAAGTAGAGCTTAAAACACACAAAAAGGTTTTTTTTTATGAAGACTTATTGTGTTACACTAAAATAATTGTAGTGTAGGTTTTAGTGTTTTTTATAAACTATTGTTGACTTTATTATAAGGTTATAATATTATAATTATTAGGCCTGTATTTTAGGCCTGTTTTTTTAATGTCGATGAATGTTTTTGATGTTTTGTCTAAGTTTTGCCACTGGGCTGTAAAACACCACAGCTTCATGTAAACAGATTTTTCTTCATACATTTATGAGCAACAAGTTGTTTTGGCTCGCTTTGTTTCAGTCATTTACTGTTTTGGTGGCATATATATATTTAGACCAGAGCATAGTTTTCTGTCTGTGACCTGTAATTTTGGCCTGCATTGTGCCAAGCTGCATATGGGAAAATAACTACGCCGTCCATTTTCGTGTTTGTCCGATGGTAAATGAGTAGGCTCTCGGACTTGCGTTACACTCTGTAGGCTTGGCACTGGGCCTGGTGTTATCATAGATGTGCTCCATAGTCATAAAAACGAATACACGAATACTTTGATGACTCCGCCAGCAGCAAGATGGGTTTATTTTGGTCAATGGTCTGTTTTAGACAGACAACAGAGGTGAAGAATGTAGATCCTGATACCAATGACATTTGGGGTATGATTTGGATGCATTTTGACTTGCAAACAAGATGATCGGATAAGCTACTGAAACATAGTCTTCAGTGTCTCTGTCTTCATCAACATGACTACTGACTCTACCTTAGGTGTCCTGAAAGGCTCTATAGAAATCTAATAATTATTTTTATACAAGATGATTTTATTGCCATACAACAAAGTCGGTGATCATTTTTGTTGCAGGGCAGTCCATAGGTCTAGCAGGGACCAACGATTATTATTATTACTATTATTATTATTATTGTTGTTATTGTTATTGTTTTTATTATTATGTTATGAAATTGGCTGTTTCTTGAAGAGCAGAGATGTAAAATCCTGGTTGCAGAAAATAAAAACCCTGCCACATTTTCCTTCTTACACAGGTGACTTCACTGAGTAGCTGATATACCTGTCTTGAGTACTCATTATGATCAGCTAATTCAGAGCTGGTTGGATTAAATTTGTGGCAGGGTTTTTAGTTTTTCAACCCAGGGTTTTACACCTCTATTAAAGAGTGAAATTTTGTAATGTAATTTGCCATCTCTCTGCTTACTGCAGGCCACAAGGTCCGATCTCACTCAGGAGGCCAGCCAGCTGAAGTCCTTTGTGGACCTGGGCAAGGACCTGAGCAAGAGTGGCACCCTGGCCAACACACAGAGCCTTCTGGACGCAACCAAAGAGGTGTCCGACGAGTTCACCCTGCTGCAGACCAACGTCAATGACAGGTGAGTGCTGGCAAAATGCTCAGTCATGGTCTCGTCAAAATGCTCAGTCATGGTCTCGTCAAAATGCTCAGTCATGGTCTCGTCAGTATTTCACATCACCACTAGGGGGAGTGTTATGACAAGTGCAGCTGTGAAGGACTTACTCGAAGGGTTTGTTCAGGACTAGCAGTATGTGGAGGATACGTGTGCCCTACAAAGCCAAAAGGCAGTAAATACATATCTTGTCAAAAATGAGTTTAGACTGGAAATTGGCTTTTTTAAAATTGGCTTTGTCTTGTGACTAAATCTCTTGCTTCTTCTTAATAAGAAAGTACATAAAAGCATTGCCACTATTATACCAACATGTTTAATTGAACAGTATGACAACTTTGAAGGCATTTTTTTTCCAAGTTCAATGTTTGCGTAGTTACTGCACTTTGCCTTTGTAGGGCATAAGTATGATATTATCGCCCTGAACAGGCCCCACTCTAGCTATCTCCTGTGATATCTTTCATAGTGATGTCAGTTCCAATATCTTTAAATGTCCCACAGACACACCACAGTACATAAAGCCGTCTGACACAAAATCACAGGCCACGCTGAAACAACAGCACACCATGCAGACAAATGATGTAAGACTTCAGTTCAGTTCAGAAAGCCCACATTAACCCATTAAGACCTAAAAGGCCTGGAAAAAAGGGCCTGGAAATCCTAAGGGTGATTTTAAAACAACCCCCCACATCCTGAGGTTTTTCTGGAATTTCAACAATAATGTCAACGCCTATTAAATAAGTGATTTCCCAGCCTCTGAAGCACATAGACAACAACAACAACAGTCACACCATGTACAGTGCACATAAGAAATAAAGAGCAGCTCTTATTCAGTTCAAAACTGTAAAAAATAAAGTGTCCCATGGTCTGGTCACGGTAAATATTTGTCTCTGTAACGAGATGCTCCCAAAGTTCGTCTGTAAAAATGTGATTGAATACCTGGACTAACTCCCTGCACTAAAATTGAAGTCATCCATATTTCAAAACAATGTCACGTGCATTTTCGGGTAGATTTTATTGAGTGTCCCAGTGACGCCACTTCCGCTCGATTTCATGGGACCTCTGAGCTCGCAAAAAATGAATGGGTTTCAATGAGACTAAAATAGCTATTTTCTGGTCCCAGTCGTTGTATGCCCCTGAAATGAAATGTGTTGTTTGTGGATTAAAATGGTGTTTTTTCATGTAAAACGTTTTACCGTTTGTTGTGCTGTTGTTCAGATAAAAGCTGTAGCGAAAACAAAATTGAGAAAGACTACGTCGCGTTGTTGACGTCACGTCCCATCATTAGCCTACTCTTTCTCCGATCTATGTTAGCAGTAAATATACATTTATAACAGAGATGCCAGTGTGTTTTGTGCCTCAATGGACCAGGGAAATCGCCATGTCTTTCAGTCCGAGTCCGCACAATTTCAGTGATGACATATTTCATTCGCATCGACAGCAGCGAAGAACTGTAGTTCACAAAGTGGCCTCTCACAAAACCTGCCACCATCAAACTTCTTCGCTGTGAATCGTGGTTTTCTTCGTATGAAAAATTATATTTAAAACTGACAAATATCATATGTCCCATTCATGGTACAATTCATACGGGACCAGAAAATAGTTTTTTGCCCTCATTGAACCCCATTCATTTTTTCTGACTTCCGAGGTCCC
>CM059283.1:9710654-9725654 GCA_030347295.1 Setipinna tenuifilis | reverse complement strand
TTAATGTAAAAAAAAAGAAAAAAAAAACAAAAGAAAAAAAGTTTGACCAGTAAAGTGTGACCGTCATAACAGCCCTCGGATAGTGACTCATCATTTCCCTCAATTTATAAAGATGCACATTTTAGTTTTTTATAAAGAGACAAGACCAACACTTTCCCCCAAGTCCTCTGGCAGAGATGTGAGCATGAGACCATGACAGATGGGGACGATCATGTGCTGCTCGCATGCACAAGGAAGCACAAACACTCAGCTAATGTCTAACTGCACTGCAGGCCACTGGGGACCCACATGAAGTGTGTGTGTGTGTGTGTGGTAGAGAAAGTAAGTGTTTGAGTGTGTGTGTGTGTGTGTGTGTGTGAGAGAGAGAGAGAGAGAGAAAGTGTGTGTGTGTGTGTGTGTGTGTGTGTGTGTGTGTGAAAGAGAAAGACAAAGAGAATGAGAAAGAGAGAGAGAGAGAAAGTGTGTGTGTGTGTGTGTGTGTGTGTGTGTGTGTGTGTGTGTGTGTGTGTGTGTGTGAGGGGGGGGTATGTATTCCCAGGCTTAGCAGGGCAGTATGGCGGGCATGTGAAAGTGCACTCTGTTGGCAGCATAGGGATCTAATTGGGCCAGAATGTAACACATTCATGTGACAACAGTGGCACCAGTCAACGCCAGCAAGATCAAGTTGATGGTACACAGAAGGAAGGAAATACGGCCACAAAGTATTTAATAACACAGACAAGTGGCACAGTGTGATGTAATGCAAAAAAATGTAGCGGTAATGACAAATTAAAGATTTACTGGAAGGTACCATATACGAAAAAAAAAAAAAAACCTGACATGGTATATTATTATATATTATGTATAGCACAGTAATAGTACATTTATTTGTAAATACCTTTTGAAACACTGAGGTCACTGTACAGTCCAACAAGATCAAGTGAAAGAAACTAAAATGGCAAAAATACATTAAAGTAAAAACATACTGCTCCTACTGTTCTAAAATAAACTTCTTCATAGGCCTTCTGTCTCCTTTTTCAGTGTACGAGCCACTCTCACTCTCACTTTACTAGTAAAAAATCCCCAGCAGATTAATGAAAAGAGAAGTTGAACAGGTTGATGACAATGTTGAATGCTTAGTAAAGAGTAAAACTGGATTGTCTCTGTGGTACAGGCACTGCTGTCAGAGCTGGCAGAGCAGTCTGGGAAGGTGGAGGAGCTGAAGAGCACTCTGAAGAAGCTGATCGCAGACAACCCAGACTCCCCTGAGGTGGACACCTGGAAGCAGCAACTCAGAGACATCGGTAAGAGTTTAGAGAAGAGACATTGGTAAGAGTTTAGGGAAGAGCAGTAGAGAGGAGAGGTAGAGAGTGTGAAAGAGTGCTTTGATATGGTAGGGTAGAATCACTTTGCATAACCTCCGTTAAAGGCGTGTGTGTGTGTGTGTGTGTGTGTGTGTGTGTGTGTGTGTGTGTGTGGGGCGGTGATTACAAAGGAATGTTATCTGATGATGTGAGGCAGAGAGGAGTGGAATGACAGCTTCTAAAGGGCGGTTAATGACTGTCCTTTAGGATAATGATGATGCTCTCTTATGAGAGATCACATCAGTGGGGTCAGGATGGGTGTATGTGTGTGTGTAAAAGAGTCTGTGTGTGAAAGAGAGAGTCTGTGTGTGTGTGAGAGAGTCTGTGTGTGTGTATGTAAGGTTGTGTGTGTAACACAGAATCTGTTTGTGTATGCGAGTCTGTGTGTGTTAGTCTTTTATTTAGGTAGTTTTTCGTAGTTTCTGGTGAGGTACCGCATTAACATATACAGTTTCTCACCCAGTGTCTCAGGCCCTCAGCCTGATGCTGCAGTCATGGTGATTAGCATTAGCCCTGCCTTTCTGTTTAACCAACCAATCGGTGAATCTCTTAACAGACTCCCGCTGGGAGAAAGCCAATCAGACGGCAGCACAGAGGCAGGCCGAGCTGGAGACGTGTGCTGATAGGCTGGGCAGCTTTGCGTCGGCGGCCAATCAGCTGGGGCCATGGCTGAAGGAGAAGGAACTGATGATGAGTGTCCTGGGACCCCTGAGCATCGACCCCAACATGCTCAACACACAGAAGCAGCAAGTGCAGGTAGTTTACCTAAACGTGTGTGGGTGTGTGTGTGTGTGTGTGTGTGTGTGTGTGTTTATGTGTGCGCACATGTGTGTGTGTGTGTGTGTGTGCGTGTTTGTGGCCTCTGAGGCTGATAATGAGTGTGCTGGGGCCCCTGAGTATTGACTCCAACATGCTCAACACACAGATGCAGCAAGTGCAGGTAGCTACCTAAACAATGCACACAACTACATGGTGTAATACTCATTCACACATGCACACACAGTGGATGTACTTTTAAAACGGTTAATTATTATGACATTATGGGCATGCGTATATTTGTCTGTGTTTGACAGTAGCTTAAGCTTTTTATTGGTCAGTGTCTGTGGCCTGTTAATGTGTTTCTCCAGTAGTATTTGTATGTATGTACAGACATATATTTAAAATTTTTATCAATCTGCAGTAAGGTGTACATATCTTGCTGTACTGTTCTCTAACTTCATCTTTGCCGTTGGTATTGTAGTTTGTGTATATTTGGAAGTTTGTGTGACGTTAAATCCTGCAGTGACATGATGCAATTTCTTCTTGTAGAACAATGAACCATCTTTGTGGAAAATAATGAACCATCTGTGTGTGTCTGTCTGTCTGTACCTCTGTCTCTTTCTTTCTCTGTATCTCTGCATTGACTTTATTGATTCTTTCTCTCTATCTCTGCTGTGTCCCTCCTCTCTGACTATGTGTTTCCCTCCTCTCTGACCCCCCATAGTTCATGCTGCGTGAGTTCGACACGCGCCGGCCGCAGTTCCAGCAGCTGACCCAGGCGGCCGAGGGCATCCTGTCCCCAGCAGGGGGCGCTGCTGACGACCAGCAGGACTCTGCGGAGCTGGCCGAGGTGCGGTCCGAGCTGGGGTCCATCTCTCAGCAGTGGGAGGACCTGACCTCTCGCCTGTCCCAGCGCTCGCAGCACATCGAGAGCGCCCAGGGCACCAGCGAGCGGCTGCAGGGTCTCCTTCGAGAGCTGGGCGAACGCGTGGCCGCGTTGGGCGACCGTCTGGACGTGCAGGCGTCCCTCAGTGCCCAGCCCGAGGCTCTACGGCGCCGCCTGCAGGAGACGGGGGAGGTGCGCGCCGAGCTGGAGCAGCGGAGGGGGCAGCTGGCGGAGGCGGAGCGGCTGTGTGCGGAGCTGAGCTCCATCGTGGCCGAGCCCTACCTGCGCGACGAGCTCCAGAAGAGGCTGGAGAGTGTCAGCGGGCCGCTGAGGAGTCTGGAGGAGAGAGCTGGTGAGTGTGTGTGTGTGAGTGTGTGTGTTTGTTTGTGTGTGTGTGTGTGTGTGTGTGTGTGTGTGTGTGTGTGTGTGTGTGTTCATGTGTGTGCGCAGACATGTCTGTGGGCTTGTGGCCTCTGAGAAGTTTGGAGGAGAGAGCTGGTGAGTGTGTGTGTGTGTGTATGTGAGTGTGTGTGTTTGTTTGTGTGTGTGGGTGTGTGTGTGTGTGTGTGTGCATGCACGTTTGTGTGTGTTTGTGGCCTCTGAATAGTCTGGAGAAGAGAGCTGGTGAGTGTGTGTGTGTGTGCGTGCACGTGTGTGTTTATGTGTGCATTTGCATGTGTTTGTGGCCTCTGAGGAGTCTGGAGGAGGAAGCTGGCGAGTGTGTGTGTTTATGTGTGAGCTCGCTTGCATGCATGTGCGTGTGTGTGTCTGTGTTTATGGCCACAGACAAGTCTGCAGCAGGAAGCTGGTATGAGTGTGTGTGTGTGTGTGTGTGTCTTATTATGTATGTGTGCGTGTAGGCTCCTTAAGAGTCTAGAGGGAGAGAGCAGGTAAGCATGTGTCTCTCTGTGTGTGTGTCTGCACGTGTGTGTGTGCACGTGTCTCAGTTAAAACACTACAAAACTAAACTAGGTCACACTTTATTTACATAGTCCTATAGATTCTCCATAGACTGTCTACAGATCCTGAGGCTATTAATAGACTCTTGCACTTTCACTTGCAATAGTATATATGCTGTAGTCTTGCAAGATACGCTACATACTATACATGTATATAACTATGTGTAGTCTGCAAAGTATGCACTGGTATTTTTGCACTTCATTGCCTTCCAGATCAGCCATATAAGCACTAAATAGTTCTTGCGAAAAAGTGTCTTGGGATTGAAGTGTGGCTCTGCCTAAGTGGCTTTTGAGTGAAGTGTGTTTTTTTTTGTTGGTCAAGTACCTCTTTACAAACATTTCTCTTTTTTCCCCTTTCTCCTTCTCTTTCTTTGCTCACTCCATTTTCCTCCATGCTCTTGTTTTTTTCTGTCTCTCATCTCTCTGTCTTCTCCTTTTCTTTCCCCTCTCTGCTCCCTCCATTTCCTCTTCTTCCTTTCTCTCTCTCTCTATCCCCCCTTTTTTCTTCTCTTCTCCTCCTCCATCTCCATCCCCCCCTACAGCGGATGGCTTGCTGCAGCTGCAGGCCGCTCTGTCCAGCACGCAGCAGTTCCAGCAGATGTTTGAGGAGCTCCGCGGCTGGCTGGACGAGCACGAGGGGATGGTGGCCCAGACCGGGGGTGCGGACGCCCTCCCCTGCCGCCCCGAGGCCCTGCGAGACCTCCTGTCCCGCCACGAGGAGCTCCAGCGCGCCGTGGCCCAGCAGAGGGGCCCCTACGAGCTCATCCAGGCCGAGGGCGCCACCCTGCTGGCCACACTGCCCTCTGGTGGCGAGGAGCGGTCGGCGCTGCAGGGTCGCCTCACCACCCTGAGGCAGGACTGGGACGGGCTGAACCAGAGGCTGGGCGAGCGGCAGGGCCGGCTGAAGGAGACGCTGGCCCGAGCGGACCAGTACCAGCAGCACCGGGCCGAGCTGGAGCCGTGGCTGGCGGAGGGCGAGCGGCGGGAGGCGGAGGTTCGGCCCGCACTGGACGTGGCGGTTCTGGACGAGGCTCTGCAGGCGGTGCGGCAGCTCGGACTGGACCTGGAGCGCCGACGGCCACAGGTGGACGCACTCAACACTGCTGCTGACCAGCTGCTGGAGCTCAGCCGCACCGGCGAGGAGGAGGTGAGTAGTTCTGTGAAGGCATCCACCACTATAGTCATCCCCTGCTATAGTCATCCACTGCTACATCGTGGTTCACCTTACATTATGAATGTAATGGGACTTGAGCATAATATTATCAAAATGTTTTGTACAGTTTTTCAATGTTAGGCAAATGCTCAAATGTCATGTAATTATTCACAGCATACCATGTTATTATATTTTATTAGGGATGTGACACAAAATCCATTCTTTGTGAAATTGCCTGTAATACCTATACTGTATGTACATGCACTAATAGGCCATTGCACTATCATCTCCTTACTCATCTTACTCAACAACAATAAACAACAACAATAAATATTCATGTTTGTGTGTGACAGGAAGGCAGCACTTAACCAATAAAAATTCATGTTTGTATTTGCAAGCGTGTGACGAGAAGGCAGCACTCAACCAATAAATAAATATTGTTGTTCATTTTCGTGTTCGCAGGTGTGTGATGAGAAGGCCATACAATCCAATAAACCAATAAATAAACATCCGTGTTTGTGTCCTCACAGGTGCGTGACGAGAAGGCGGCGCTGAACCGGCGTGTGGACGGACTGTCCGAGAGGCTGCAGGGCCGCGGCGGGCAGCTGGAGGAGCTCCTCGGGCGCCTGCGCGAGTTCGAGGACGGCCGGCAGGCGGTGGAGCGGCGTCTGGAGGCGGCGCGGCACCAGATCGAGGTGCAGGAGGCCCTGGGGCCGCAGGCCTGCAGCCAGAAGAGCCTGGAGAGGCTGAGGGGACAGCAGGAGGCGCTCTGCTCGCTGGCCTCACAGGTGGGCTACCTGAAGGACCTGGCCCACGGCCTCGTGCAGGACGCACCCCCCCACACGCAGGACGACGGAGGAGAGGGGGCGCAGAGGCTCCATCAGCATGCACAGGACACGCAGAAGGAGTTTGGAGACGTCACCGAAAAGGTGAGGGGATGCAAAACACACATGCACACATTACACACACAAGGTTTGGAGATGTCAGTGAACAAGCAAAGAGACACACATACACAAAAGCGGAGAGAAAGAGTTTGGAGACGTCAGTGAAAAAGTGAGGGGACACAAAACACACACATGCACACATTACACACACAAGTTTTGTACACATCAGTGAACAAGCCAGGAGACACACACACACACGCAGAGAGAGAAAGAGTTTGGAGACATCAGCTAAAAAGTGAGGGGACACATAAGATGAAGACACACACATGCACACGCCAGCCCTTGACCCCTGAGATCTGGTGTGCATCAGGACTGTTGCTGCAAAAGCTAATTATTTATGACGGGCAGGACTGTCTGTGTGCATGTGCATGCATCTAGGGAGAGAACAGATTGACTTTAGGCACTTGACAATGTCCAGATGATTTAGCTAGACAAGTTTTTGGATTAGCAGACTGGACTTCAGTAAAGCCAGATTCAGCCATATTCTTTCATCTAAAAGATGCGGTCCATCTGTAGTGTGGGATTCATTAAGCACTAATATTAAGCAATAATCAAATTAGTTTCCAGCTCTTAATTAAAACTTTAGAGGGGACATGGGGCACAATGCCCTATTTTGATAAATGTATTGTACATGTGTTTATATAGTTTAAATTAAAAAATGTAAATATTGCTTTTCACATGCATGATGTGTTCATTTCAGTGTCAATGAATCACTGATGATGATGATAATAATGATGATGATTGCTACAATTATGTGCCATTTATAAAAAATAGTAGTATTAGTAGTAAAATTCATAGTACTATATTCACTATTACTAGTACAACAATCTAATAACTATCACTATCACTATTACTATTACTATAACTTTCACTATTACTAGTACAAAAAATTAGTAACTATTAAAATAAGACGAGGTTACTGAACTCTCTGTCTCTCTTATCTCCCAGCTGGAGCAGTGCTGTTCGTCCCTGGAGTCCCGTCTGCGTGGCGTTGGCGAAGTCCAGTCGCGCGTGCGGGACGTGTTCTCACGCCTGGCCGACCTGGACGACGAGCTGGACGGGCTGAGCCCCGTGGGGCGCGACGCCGACTCGCTGGCCTCGCAGGCGGAGGCGGTGCGGGGCTTCCTGGGGCGCGTGGCGGCGCTGAGGTCAGAGCTGGAGGGACACGGCGGAGACTGCACCACCATGCTGAGGCGAGAGGGCAGCTCGCCCGACCTGCTGGCCCTGAGGAGGGAGACCGAGGCGCTGAGCCGACAGGCCGGCAAGCTGGCCGAGAGGGGCCAGGGGCGGCTGACGCAGATCGAGGGGGCGGCGGACCGCGTAAGAGACTTCTACGCCCACGTGGCCGAGCTGCAAGGCATGCTGGGACACGCGGAGGACAGCCTGGCGACGCAGGGGGCCGTGGGGACGGAGGTGGAGATGATCAAGCAGCAGCTGCAGGACTTTAAGGTAGGCGGCCATCTTTTTTTCTCTACTCTGGTGTGATGCTTACCTGACCACACTCACCTGTTTGATCGAGTGTGTGGCGGCAGGGTTGGTGACTTCTTATTTGTGTGCCTTGCTCTGGCATTATAAGGGTGGTCTTGTGTCTGTGTGTGTGTGTGTGTGTGTATGTGGAGTCACAGCTTGGTTTTCGGTGGCCCACTTATGTGACATTTCCAAGGTGGTCTTGTTTAGGTAGGAGGCCTGAGTGCGTGATGACACTGAACAGAAGCATTTAAGAAGTTTAAGTATACAGTATGTATGTTGCATTCAGGCATTTCTGATTATTTGAAGGTGGCCCGGTAGTTTTCAAGTTCATATCTTCCCACCAGAAAGTAAATGTAAAAACTAAATGTCTTTGCATGGGGTAAAACGAAGTGAAAGTCTGATACGCACACACTCTGTATTCCACACTTCTGCCAACAAAATGGCTGCTGATACAGTGATGAATGTGAGGGCTTTCTCTGCTGGCCTGGTTGTGGGGGCCGTGTCTGCATTGGTCACCTTGAGGGAGCTGCATTGACTAATGGATGCTGCTGTGAAAAGCTGCGTCACAGTAGCCATGAGTGCGTCAGGAGGGACGAGCCCCCCCCCCCACACACACACACACACACACACACATACACACACACACACACACACCCTCTCCCTGGGCACAGGCACAGACAGGGCAGTGCTCCATCTATGCCCTTATCCGAAGGAGCCACGCACTCGACTCGACCCGTTTTTGGAGTTCTTTGTCGTTCCTCCTCGAGACCCTTAGTGGAGGTCTACAGGCGAATGTGTGTGTGTGTGTGTGTGTCTGTGTTTGTGCGCACTTCTGTAGCTGTGTGTGTGTGTATTTCTAGCTGTGTGTGTGTAAAAGAGAGATGGAGAGAGAGAAAAGAAAAGAAAAGAGAAATAAGAGTGTGAGTGTGTGAGTTGCTGGTTCATTCCTCTATAAATCAACTCCTCCTGCAGCCTTATTTTGGGCAGCCGGCCCGCTCCTCTCCTCTCCTCTCCTCTCCTCTCCTCTCCGCTCCTCTCCTCTCCTCTCCTCTCCTCTCCGCTCCTCTCCTCTCCTCTCCTCTCCTCTCCTCTCCGCTCCTCTCCTCTCCTCTCCTCTCCTCTCCTCTCCTCTCCGCTCCTCTCCTCTCCTCTCCTCCTCTCCTCTCCTGGCGAGTGGAATGTGTGTATGTGTGCGTCTGTGAAGCAGAGGGTATATGTGGAATGTGTGTGTGTGTCTGTGTGTGTGTGTGCGCGCGTCTGTGAAGTGAATATGTGTCGTGTGTCTGTGTGGGTGCTGGAGGAAAGGGGGTGGTGGTGGTGGTTGGTGGATGTGACGCATTAGCTCCAGATGCTTCTCTTTGTGGGCTGTTACTACAGATAGAGACACCATCCTCAACCCCCTGCTCACACACACACACACACACACATACACACACACTTTCTTTCTCTTTCTCTCTCACACACACAGGCGCACACATACACCCACACACACTCGAACACGCACTTTCTCACTCTCTTTCTCTCTTTCTCCTCTCACACACACACACACACACACACACACACACACACACACACACACACACACACACAAACCTGCCCTAGAGAGATGATAAGGGACTTATTGGGCATCGTAGGAGTTTCTCTACAGAGTCTTGAAAGGTGACGTAACTCTCCTGCTAATCCTGAGAGAATAAGAGAGCAGCGAGGAGAGGTGGTGAATAGAGTCTTTGGCTGATTTTACAGGAGGAAGTAGAGAAGTAGAGGAGGGTAAGGGCAAAGCTCAGCATGGCTCCCTCTGCGCAATGTAGCTGGTTAAGCTATACACTCACACACTCACACACACACACACTCTCACACACACATACACACACACACACACACTCACACACACACTTACTGTAAGCATGCATCAATGAGTAATGCTTACACAGACACACACACACACGCACAGAATGCCTTGCTGATTCAGTGTCCACGTCTACGTTAGAAAATTAGAAAGAGTATGACCTCAGCCCACTGTACTGTGACGCCGTTACCAGTCATTGGGGCTCAAGCATCTCTGAAGCCATCATCATGTTCCTGTTTGTAGGTAGGGGTAGCAGAATGGTGGGTGAGTATCTACATCCACAGTACACACAGACCAAATTTGTTATCCAACGCTATCATCATAATATCATCCAAAGTTATCATCATAATAGCCTTCACTCAGTCAGTCAGCCAGTGTACAGGGTCATTGCGTTCAGTCCCTGTGTGTTCGTAAGGGTGGGGAAGGGGTGGTGGTGGTGTGGTTTTGGGAATGGAATGGGGTTGGGGGGCTGTTCTGGGGATTGGGTGGTGGTGTGGTTTTGGGGATGGGATGGAATGGGGTGGGGGGTTGTTGGTTTGGGGATGGGGTGGTGGTGGTGTGGTTTTGGGGGTGGGATGGGATAGGATGGGTTTGGGGGGGGGGGGGGGGGGGGGGGGGGTGTTGTTTTGGTCAGGCGTCATCTGCTAGGGGTGTGTGTGGAGGGTTTGCGGAGTGTGAAGCGTCTGTTATGCGCGTGTGTGTTTAACGGCAGCAGTGGCTCTGGGTTCTCTCCAGCAGGGGATTAGGTCTGTCACACCCCTCCCTTTTGCTCTGCCTCTCTCTCTCTCTGTCTGTCTGTCTCTCTCTGTCTGTTCATCTGCCTGTTGGTCTCTTATTAAAAATGTCTGTTAAGCATTGATTTTGCCTGTCTGTCTCTTAGACAGACAGACAAAATGAATGCCTGACAGACAGTTAGACTGTCTCTTAGTTTAACTGTTTGTCAGGCATTGATTTTACCTGTCTGTCTGTCTCTTAGTCTAACTGTCTGGCAGGCATTCATTTTGTCTGTATGTCTGTCTGTCTGTCTGTCTGTCTGTCTGTCTCTTAGTTTAACTGTCTGTCAGGCATTCATTTTGCCTGTCTGTCTGTCTGTTAGTTTAACTGTTTGTCGGGCATTAATTTTGCCTGTCTGTCTGTCTTAGTCTAACTGTTTGTCAGGCATTCATTTTGCCTGCCTGTCTGTCTGTCTGTCTGTCTGTCTTAGTCTAACTGTCTGTCAGGCATTCGTTTTGCCTGAGTGTGTGTCCTGGCGTCCCCAAACCATCCCAGGAGCGTGATGTGTTACGCCCACAGCAGGCTTATGGGAGGGTGGCCTCAGCCACACTCGTCCCCTGTGCCTCTCTCTGGTGTCTGTTACTGTGGCACACACCCATATCGTCCAAGTTTCTTTCTTTTCTTTATTTACTTTCTCTTTCTTTACTTTTTTACTTTCTGACTTTTTATTTTTCACTTTTTTTTCCTTTTTTCTGTCGCTCTGATTGTATGCTTCTATTCTTTGCTCATTCTCTCTCTCGCTCTCTCTTTATTTCTTTCTCTCTCTTTCTCTACCCTCTCTCCCATCCATACACACACACACACACACACACACACACACACACACACACACACACACACACACACACACACATCCAATGTCTTTTGTCTTAAATGAAAGCCAGCATTAGGGAGGTGCAGCAGAGACCGAGGCAGGCAGATAAGAGGTAGAGGTGGGGGTGGGGGTGGGGATGGCTGTGCTGGTGTATAGAGTGGTGTGTGTGTGTGTGTGTGTGTGTGTGTGTGGTGGTATGGGAGGTGGTGTGTGTGTGTGTGTGTATGGAGTGCGGTGGTGTGTGAGTGTGTGTACAAGGGTGTGTATGTGTGTGTGTGCGTGTGTGTGTGGTGGTATGGGAGGTGGTGTGGTTAGGATGAGGGACGGGCTGAATGGGTTCTAATGGCAGAGAGGGGCCCCGGTGGAACGCAGCAGAATGGAGAAGGAGAATGGGCTGACACATATCTGGGGGCGGAGGAGAGGAGAGGAGAAGAGGATGATGAGCGAGGGAGAGAGAGCATAGAGAGCAAAGAGAGAGGGGGTGCAGCCAAGGTTGTGTGTGTGTGTGTGTGTGTGTGTGTCTGTATGTGTGTGTGTGTGTGTGTGTGTGTGTGTGTAAGTGTCTCACACACACACACACACACACACACACACACACACACTCACACACACACACACACTCACACACTCACAGAGAGAGAGAGAGTGTGTAAAGGAGGGGGGAAAACTTAGCCGAAAAGATTCCGTGAGAGTAACAGAGTAGAAGAAGATGTCAGGGGACTAGAATGATGGAAAGAACGAAGGGAGGGGGAGGGGGGGCGGAAGTGATAGAATGAGGTGTAGAGAGAAAGAGAGAGTGTGAGAGAGAGGACTGACTGAACGAGGTGAAGCGATAGAGAGAGACAGAGAGAGGATTGATAGAATGAGGTATTTAGAGAAAAAAGGAGACAAAGAATGAGAGAGAACTGACTGAACCAGGTGGAGAGAGAGAAGGGGACAGAGAGAGGAGTGAGTGACTGAAAGAGGTGAAGAAAGAGAGAGACAGAGATAGAGACAGAGAGAAAGAGAGAGGGGGGAGTGACTAAAGAAGATGATAAAAGAAGGAGAGAGAGAGACAGAAGGAGAGACGGGGGAGTGAATGAGCAAGGTGAAGAAAAACAGAGAGGCAGAAAGAGAGGGGGGAGTGAGCAAGGTGAAAAAAGAGAGAGAGAGGCAGAAAGAGAGGGGGAGAGAAGGGAGGACTGAGTGAATGAGGTAAAGCGAGAGAGAGACAGACAGAAGGAGAGGGGAGGTGAACGAGGTGAAGAAAGAAAGAGAGAGAGAGGGAGACAGACAGAAAGAGAGGGGGAGGAGGAGGAGAGAACGAGGTGTAGAAAGAGAGAGAGAGAGAGAGACAGACAGAAAGAGAGGAGGGAGGAGGAGAGAACAAGGTGTAGAAAGAGAGAGCGAGAGAGAGACGGAGACAGAAAGAGAGGAGGGGGGAGGAGGAGAGAACGAGGTGTAGAAAGAGAGAGAGAGGGAGACGGAGAGGGGGGAGGAGGTGAGGACAAGGTGAAGAAAGAGAGAGAGAGAGAGGGAGACAGACAGAAAGAGAAGGGGGAGAAGGAGAGAACGAGGTGAAGAGAGCGAGCGAGAGAGAGAGAGAGAGAGAGACAGACAGAAAGAGAGGGGGGAGGAGGAGAGAACGAGGTAAAAAAAGAGAGAGAGGGAGACAGACAGAAAGAGAGGAGGGGGAGGAGGGAGTGGGTGAATGAGGTGAAGAAAGAGAGAGAGAGTGAGAGAGGGAGACAGACAGAAAGAGAGAGCGGGGAGGAGGAGAGAACGAGGTGTAGAAAGAGAGAGAGAGCAAGAGAGTGAGAGAGGGAGACAGACAGAAAGAGAGGAGGGGGGAGGAGTAGAAGAGAGAACGAGGTGTAGACAGGGGGCCCCAGTCACGGCTGTATCCAGCGTGTGAAGGAGCTGATGGCACAGGGGTATTTATAGGCAGTGGAGGAATGGCGTCCTGCTGAAGAGAGAGGGGTGTGTGTGTGTGTGTGTGTGTGTGTGTGTGTGGGGTGGGGGCTTGGGGGGGGGGGGGGGTGAGACGTCCTTGGGGCTCCCCTTACTCCGCTGAGCCCCACTATTCTCTCTCTTTTTTTTGTTCCCAGTACGTTATCTGGCACTCATTCTGTCGTTTTTTTTTCCCTTTCTGTCATTCTCTTTCTGTCTCTCTCTCTCTCTCTCACACACACACACACACACACACACACACACACACACACACACACACTCTGTGTGTCTTTGTCTCATTGTGTTGCTCTCTGTGTCTGTGCGGCGGCCTGCGCCCCTCATTTAGAGCCGGCACAACCCAAACATATCAGTCTGCCACCAAAATGAGATCCAGCACACACACACACACACACACACACACGCACACACATACACACCCCACGCCCTCCCTTATACACACACACACACACACACACACCATCCCCTCCCCTCTCCTTTATAGCAGACACCCAATCCAAAGGGATGATGTCATTGCTGAGTTGAGAGTAGGAGGAGGGGGTAGTGGGGAAAGATTCTGTGTCTGTGCGTGTGTGTGTGTGTGTCTGTGTGTGTGTCTCTGTGCGTGGGTGTGTGACTGTGATGAGGATCCCCTAGTGGAGGGGATGGTGTCAGATTAGTGTGTGAGAGTGTGTGTGTGTGTTTGTGTGTGTGTGTGTGTGTTCATGTGTGTGTGTGTGTATGAGTGTGTGTGTGTTTAACTATTAAACATTGAGCTGACTGATCAATGTGAATATCAGAGAGGGGGCATTAGGGGGTCTTCTCTGGGGTGAAGATGCCTGGAACTAAACAATGTGTTGTAATGGTGATATGTGTGTGTGCACGCGTGTGTGTGTACGTGTGTGTGTGTGTAGGGAGTGTGCTGGCCAGGAGGGATGTTTCTAATCCCAGTCTGTGTGGAATCTCAGCTGTCTCCCCAACCCCTCGACCTCTCACACACTACAGGGTGTGGCTATGCCCCCCAAAAAACATTCCTGTCCACCCCGGTGTGTGTGTGTGTGTGTGTGTGTGTGTGTGTGTGTGTGTGTGTGTGTGTGTGTGTGTGTGTGTGTGTGTGAGGTCCAGTGCTCAAACAGCTGAGCCCATGGCATGTATGTGTGTATTCGTGTATTTGTGTCTGTGTGTTTGTGCCTGTGTGTCTGTGAGGTCCAGTACTCAAACACACAGACACAAACAGCTGAGCCCATGGCATGTATGTGTGTATGTATGTGTATCTGTGTGTGTGTGTGTGTAGGAAGGGGATGTTTTGGGAGTGGGGGTAGGGGGGGGACACACAACTGGGAATTCCAGAGCAGGGCTGGTGAGGGGGCAACTTCTGAGGCGGAGGGAGCAGGGAGCAGCTTCTAAATCAAGACACACTGTCTGCACTGTCTACACCCGAGTACCTCACATCCTCACTATCTCTCTATCGCTTTCTCTCTCTCTCTCGCTTTCTGTCTCTGTCGCCTTCTTTCTCTCTCTTTCGCTCTCTGTCGTTCTTTCTCTGTCTCTCTCTCTCTCTCTCTCTTTGTGCTCATACTTCCATCCTCCATCCATACTGCTTCGCTTTCTTTCTCACTTTCTTTATCTCTCTCTCTCGCCCCCTCTTCCTTTCTCTCTCTCTCTCTCTCTGTCTCTCTCTCTCTGTACTCATTCCTCTATCCATACCACCTCACTGTCTTTCTCTTTCGTACTCTATGGCTCTGTTCTGTTTCTCTCTATTGCTCCCACACACTCTTACTTACTCATGCCTTCCTCTCCCACTTTCTCACAGTCTCTCCCTTGTGTGTGTGTGTGTCTCTCTCTCTCTTTTATCTTTACCTCCCACACTTACTCATACCTGCCCTTCTCATTCCCCCTTCTCCTTCACACTCTCCTCTTCTCTCTCTCATTCTCCCTCTCTCCTCTTCACTCCCTGTCCTCTTTTCTCTCTCTGTCTCTCTCTCTGGCTATCTTTTACTCTCTCTTTTTCTCTCCCTCACTTCTCCTCTCTCTCTCTCTCTCCTACTCTTTCTTTCGCTCTCTATCTCACCCGCTCTCTCTGCTCCCCTGTTTTTTGTCTATGCTGACTCATTCTCTTTCTTTCC
>CM059283.1:9685654-9705654 GCA_030347295.1 Setipinna tenuifilis | reverse complement strand
CATTAGCTGCTCTGGCTGCGTTTCTTTAAACAAACTGCACAAGTGTTTCAGACAGGGAAGAAAACAAGTGAGAAAGGGACACCCAACACATGCTAAAAGTAGTGAAAGTGACTAGGAAACTAAAGAACAACAAAAAATATAACAATAGCTAATGTGTTTTTTTTTTTTTTACAATAAAACAACAATAGCAAATGTCTAGTGAATTTATGAATATACCCATGTATTCATTGTGCTGCAACGTTTCACTAGGACCAAATTCCACAGCCCTTGGTCATGCAGCTAATAAACAATATTCTATTTTATAATATTCTGAGTGAAATAAAACTTTTGTCTGAAGTCATTCCCTGACATATTTCTGGGTTTCAGATTCGGGGCCACTGCCCAAAATGAGACTCGCTCATAAAAGTATCGGTATCCCTAGAAAATACAAAGGCATCGTTCTTAAAAGCAGCGGAGGCTAAGTAGAAATTTTGGTAGCAATTTCGGTTTCCTTCCCCCAAGCTCTGCCGTCTGCGAAAAAACACACGCACACCAGACTTTGTGGGAGAAAAGTAGACTGTGGGAACGTAGGGAAAGTAGACATTGTATGTTTGAACCGCTTTTTGTTGGCTCTGTAGATATCCAGAAATGCAAGGTTTGGTCGAATATTAGTGTGTTTTGATGTAGTGATGACGGCTTTCTGAATGTTGTTTTTTGAAAAATGAAAAGATGGTGGAAACTAGACAAAGAGAAAGAGAGTAGGTATGTGATAAGGAGCAACCTGTTTTGCTTCCTTTTATGCAAATATTGTTTTCTTTTAAAAAAGAAAAATGTTGTTTATGCACCAATGTCCCGGTATGCGTCACTTTCCCTCACACTCCCTCTGTATCTGTGTGTCATTTCTGCTCGCCTCTCGAGACTTTGCGGACTTCCACAGCGATATGGAGCTGGATTACAAATCAGTGATGAATGTAGCAGTCCCAAACTAAACACCCTGGCTGGCTGCTCTGATCTGTGAAACCTGATCAGTGGTGGCAAAACTATTACCTAAGTTTTTATAATCTACGTTTTAATACACTTTTTTCTTCTGTGACAACTGGTGAAAAATGATTTCGTGGAGTGCTTAGTGTGGGATTAACTGAATTCACTGTCATGCAGTGATTTAATAGAAACATGCCAAATCCTTCCCGTCTCCCTCACTCAGTATATCCCTATGCCCCCCCCTCACCCACCCCAGCACACACTATTTTCCCCTCTCTCTCTCTTTCTCTCTCTCTCTCTCTCTCTCTCTCTCTCTCTCTTTCTCTCTCTCTCTGTCTCTCTCTCCCTCTTGCTCTCTCTCTCTGTCTGTCTGTCTGTCTGGATTTTGGCTCCTCCCCTCTACAGCTTTATCTCGCCCCCCTCCCCTACTGCATGCTATGTTTTTTGGTGGGGGGGGGGGGGGGGGGGGGGGGCGGGGTAGAGGAAACCGGCATGATTGGAGCACTTCCTGTGTCCTAATACCCAAGCAGGAAGCAGAACAAACGGAGCTGGATTCAAACAAAAACAGGAGAGAGGGAGGGAGGGAAAGCAGAGAGAGGGAGAGAGAGGAAGAGAGAGAGAGAGGGAGGAAGTGTTCGAGTGAGCAAGCGCAGGAGGGGGGAGTGAGTGAGTGAGCGAGGGAGAGAGAGAGAGATAGAGAGGGAAGGCAGGCAGGCAGGGAGGGAGGGAGGGAGGGAGGGAGGGAGAGGAAAAGTGGGAGATTTTTTTAGCAGCTGCAAACCATTTCAGCTGTGTAGGAGCCCTGTGAGGAGAGACAGAGGCACAGAGAAAGAGAGAAAGAAGTATTTAAAAAAAGGACAGGCAGCACAAGAAGAACAGCGACACAAGCAAAGAAAGAAAGAAGAGGAATTTGGGCTTTGTGGAGCTTTGTTGTCCTGTTGCACGAGGAACTGTGGAGCACGGAAACAGTGAAAGAAAGAAAGCGAGAGAGGAGAGGAGAGACAGAGGAGAGGCAGAGACAAGGAGGAGGGGAAGGCAGCGTGTCCGGGGATTGTCTGGAAAGCGGATTGCCCCGAGTGAGAGGGAGAGAGTGTGTGTCTGTGTGTTTGTGTGAGGCAGCTTGTGAGCTGTTGCGGAGTGTGTCTGGGTCTTTGCCCTCTGGATACACTCCCTCGTCTCCCCGATGCACTCTGGCTGGACGGGGCGGACTCGACTCGACTGGACTCGTCTCGCCAACTCTCTCTCGCTCTGTCTCTCTCTCGCTCTCTCCCTCGTCAGCCTGCCGGCTTCCCCCTCGTTGCGCTGCCCCCTCTACGCTTCTCAAGCCTCCGGAGCTCCGGGCACCCGGGACATAAAAGGCAATAAGACCAGCAGAGCCAGGAACGATGGACTAACTCTCTTTGAAACGATGGACTAACTCTCTACTTCTCCCTGTGAAAGAAAGAAAGAAAGAGAGACAGAGAGAGAAAGAAAGAGAGAAAAAAACCTCGGTCTCTTCTTTTGTTTGGTGTTTGTTTCGAAGCGGTAGTGGAATCATGTGGGGAGTGTAGAGTTTCATTCATTCACCAGCTCCCCTCAGCCAGCCTGTGTGTCTGGCCCACTGCAGCTGTTAATGAGCAGGAGGAGGAGGAGGAGGAGGGTGAACAGAGGGATGAAGACCAATTCTAGACACACAGAGAAGGGCATTTTTCTACTCTCCCTACCCTCACATACTCACACACTCAGCAACGCCGCTTAACAGTTCAATGAATGGAAGAGTGTACTGCAAGGACACAGGCAGAACAATGCTGTGAGTTTTCATGCCTTTTTCGTGCTTTTGTTATCTTGACTGTTGCTGACTTGATGCAGTAGTAGTCCCTCTGTCCAGAGTTGGAACCCTTAGTCTTGACTGTGCATATCGATTTTTTTTTTTTTTTTAATTTGATTTTGATTTTGAAGCATTTTAGTGCAACAATGAACTTGAGCCAGAGACACAGAGTGGTGAAAGCAACACCCCAGGGCTTGACAGCACAGCCATTTGTTTCCTCCTTTTTTTCTTTGGTCCCTACACTCGACTCGACATGTTTTTATATGACGCCTAGCGTGCTGGAGCTGGAGCTGGAGCTGCTCACACCTTAAAAGGAGTCCTGCTCCTCGTCCCCTGCTCCTCGTCTCCTGCTGCTGTTGCTGCTGCTGCTGCTGCTGTTGCTGGTGCTGCTGGAGCGAGAGCCATCGGCCGTCACAGTCACAGTTGCCACAAAGCCCCACTCGCCTTCCTGTTGTGGCACCAGGAGAGGAAACAGAAAGGGAGTGTGGGAAAAGGAGGTCAACAGGAGAGTGTATCCCGTTTGTCTCACTTTTTAAAGGGGGGGTGGGTGGGTGGGAGGGGGGCATTGGGTTAAAACCCAGTTTTTTTTTAAACATGAAGGAAAGGAATTGGAAGGAAAGCATGTCATCATTTCTGCACCACTCACGACATCATGGACTTTGGACGGCTCGGGGAAAGCGAGGGTGCCTAACAGCCTCTCGTCTGTAGACACGCCTCCCCTGACTGTTTCAAAGTAAACAAAGCGTTTCAAAGTGATTAACATGCTGCTGCTGCTGCTGCAGCACATCTGCGCGCCGGAGTCTGTGATGCTGCACATCGGTATGGCAACGGCCGTTAAATCAAAACCTCATGTGCACAGGAACTTGCAATGATGAAAGACTGATTTAATAAGGGTTGAAATCATAAGAGACTTGGATTGGAGACTCTGGATTTGTTTGTTACTCTGTTTCTGTTTTTTTTTTTTGTTTTTTTTACTATCATGGGCCATTAAACTGATTGTGTTCGCACTACAGCACACAGACTGCTGATACTCACACACACACGCAAAGTGTGTGTGAAAGTTCTGGCTTACGGGACGTTGTTAGGACTTTTCCGTCCCCCACCCGCCTCACTCAGCGCTGGAGAGGGATGGGTAAGCCGCTGAGCCGGCCGGACTGCTTACGGCAGAACCCGAGGTGTCTCGGGAAGGGCGAGGATGAGGAGGCGTACATCGAGGACTGCTACGTGCCCCAGCGCTCCATCTACGACACGATGCGCATCAACGAGCAGATCGACCAGGGCACCGCCAAGCTCAGCCAGCCCTCGCGCAGTACGCTGGGGTCAGGGGGTGAGGGCAGCACCCTGTCCAGCAATGGCACCCTGGGGGACAGTGTCGGAGGAGTGTTTGTGGCCCGTCCGACAGATCCAGGCGTGAAAAAGCTGGACGAGAGGGTCATTTTCGACGCCCTGAAGCTCACAGGGGACCCCCAGAGCATGTCACCTGTGGGTGGCGGGGGTTCGGGTCTGCACGTGACCCCTTCGACCTCTGCCAGCGGCGGGGCTGCTGCCGTGGTGACCAAGAGACGGCATCAGGGAGGGGACAAAAAGGACAATCCAAACCGGCGTTCTTGGAAAGTGTTTATGCCGCCGAGTTACCCCGAGTTTGCAGAGCGGCTGGAGTTGTCCCCGGCCGACTGTGCAGAGAAACGTCTGTCTGGGGCTGGAATTCCTCTGTCCCCGCTCCACCCTCTGCCCTCTCTAATCACTCCCCCTCCCTCGCACCCATACACACCCCAAACGCACACCCCCCCTCCCACAACGTCCACCCCTCCGCTGACCTCCTACGCCCCCTCGCCTGTCTCATTAGGGGGACCCCACACACCCCCTGTGTCGAACTCTCCGTCCGCCTCGCCAGCGATGAGCCCCCTGCCCCTGCACCCCCTAAGACAGCGACAGCTCCCCCCCCAGCTTTACTCCGCACAGCAGAAACTGCCCAAGCCACAGTCTCCCTTAGCGTCGCCCTCCAGAGAGCAGCATCCCCTGCTGGTGTCCCTCCAGCCCTCCCAACCTCAGCTAGTAGGGTCTTCTGCATCGCCCCGCAACAGCCCCTCCGCTGGCAGAAATGCCCTGAGGGGGGCAGCAGCAGCAGTTGCCCCTGCACTACTGTGCAAGAAGAGTGCCTCAGAGGAGCATCCCGAACACTGGGACGTGGCCTCCACCAAAGCCTCGGACTCCGAGCGAGATTCGCCCTTGCTGGGTGATCAGGACCAGGACACCATGCCACTCATCGCCCCTCTCACGTCCCCGAAACCTGTCTTCTGCCCCCCGACGAAAGCCCGCACCTGGCCCCGGAGTATGAGAGGAGGAAGGGGCCGGCGCTCTCACGGGAGCCGCCTGCACAACCTGCCTCTCCTGCCTCCGCTGCCTCCACTCCTGGGGGAGGACAGCGACCTGGAGGAGGAGTCCATGTACCTCCTCGACCCTCCCTCTCCGTTCCTGCACGAGGAGGAGGGCGAGGAGGGGGCGTCTTATGGGGGTCTACCCCTTTCCCCCTGCGTCAGCCACGAGGGGGGCGAGGAGGGGCTTTTGGGCTGGACCCCTACGGGGGCACTCAGGGAGAGGACCGCCTCGGAGCTCCGCTTTGAGGAAGACGAGCGGCGGATTCTACAGGAACTCGAAGAGGAGGAGGAGGAGGAAGAGCTGGAGCAGGAGATGGAGATGGAGATGGGGATGGAGGAAGGAATAGATGAGGGAGACAACAAGGGACAAAAAGAGGAGCTACTGCAGGAGGAGAGGGAGGAGGAGGAACGGCGTCGGATGGAGGAGAGAGACTGGGAGGCGGTGTTGAAGATGGAGAGCAAAGTTAAGACGGAGCCCTGCTGGGACAGGGGTCTGGATGAACCCCAGCTGCAGGACTGGGAAACACAGCAGCTTAACTCCTCAGGCCACTGGCCCCTTCTCACCCCTCCGACTGGATTTGGGGGTCCAGAGCGCCCCAGCACCTCCTCCCCGACACCTAGCTCGGGCGCAGGCTCTGACGATCTCTTTTTGGAGCTGGAGAGGCAGTGCCTGGAGGAAGAGGGTGATGATGATGATGATGAGGGTGACGTTTCCATGGAGACTGACTCTGGAGCTGGCCTCTCCTCAGCACCTTCTGACTTTAGCCACACTTTACCTCGAGTAGAGGAGGCAGCTGTGGAGGAGGAGGAGGAACAGAGTGTGTTTCAGACTGGTGAGAACAGTGCGTACGGTGACAATGGGAACACTGGGCCACTTGAAGAGATCGATTTAATGCAGCACACTGATCCGGGGTACACTGACTGCTCTGAAAGTCACTGTGATGCGCACCATATTCAGGAAGGGTGCGCTGAGCAATGCCAAACAGAGGAGATGACTGTAGATGATGGTCAAGCTCAGCAGCAGCCAGAGACCAGAGACTGTCCAGAGGTCCACGCGGCTGCTGAAAAAATGCATGACCAGGAACATGTGGACCAGGCAGTGGACCAAGACCACAGCTGCTCTGCTTCTGCGGACACGAGCTCTTCATTTGGACTGCTACCAGACTCGGATGATTCGAGTGGGATCCACGTGTCTCAGCCAGACCGTACTGCTCTCTCGGATGCCGCACACACGGACTTGGAGATGTCTGCCGACGGCGAAAGTGACGCCGAGTCAGACAGAGACAGCGGCGCATCATCAGATCCTGAGCAGCAGCAAGAGAAGGATGATGATGAAGAGGAGGAAGAAGAGGAGGAGGACGTCAGAGTCTCCTGTGGCCCACACTCACCATCTCACTGCTCCCCAGGCCCTGAGGACTCTTACTGTGAAGGAACTGGGTCAGGGAACGCTTGTACCGAGGGAATCGGTCCCGAGAATGCTTGCACTGAAGCAACTAGCTGCAACATCCTGTACAGAGAGGAAACTGGGATGGCGGAGTGCCTCAGCTCTGGGAACCAGTGCACTGAGGAGGAATGTAAGCCGCTGCAGAAGGAGGAGGAGGAGGAGGACGTGCAGGAGGTCGAGGCCAGAGATGGCTCCCTGAGGAGGGGGGAGACTGACTCAGACTCAGAGGGGGACGAGGTTGAGGTCATGGAGGAGGAGGATGGGGAGGAGGGGGAGGAGAAAATGGAGGAGGATGTCGGATTTTCCTCTCAGGAGGAGCTGGTCTCCTCAGAGCCCTCTGATGGAAGCGCTGATGTAAGTGCGTATGGAAGTGGTGATGGACTCGCGTCCGAGTGTGAAGGGGCCTCTGATCACCTCGGGACACCTGAGTCAGAGGGAGCGTCCCCTGAGGTGATAGCACTGACGGGACAAGATGAGTCTACCTCAGCTGAGGATGAGGTGTGTGTTGCTGATGCAGACACGTCGGAACACGAGTTGGACATTACAGACACAGAGCCAAGGACCATGAGCACCCCCAAATCTGACAAGGCCGATTCCGTAATGGGGTCCCATTCACTCGTGCACACAGACTCCTCACCCCCCTCCCCATGCCTCTCCAAGCCCCACGATTTGGGCTTGAGTCAGAACTCAAAGGATGGGGAAGCTTTTGTGACTACGGACAGTTTTGTTTACCTTGCCGTGTCAGTGCCTCCCCAGTTGTCACAAGATGGCCCCCCTTCGCCCCTCCAGGACTGCGTTTCCCCAAGCCCCTCCCTGCCAAAGCTGCCCCACGACTCTGACGAGAGTGCCTTCATGTCCTCAGACAGTTTTGTTTACATGGCTGCTCCCGAGCGGCTTGCGGTGGTCATGGACTGTGGGTCAGCCTGTGAGGAGGTCTGCCACCTGGACTCCGAATCTGAGGGTAGCCAGTCAGGTGTGGACTTTGTCCTGGGCTCCATGACAGGTGACAGTGACTGGGAGTCAGAAGGGTCAGGCCTCGATCCTGTTACCATAGCTGCTAGCTGCATGGACCAATGGGAGAGCTTAGAGTCCGGATGCCTGCAAGGGCTTTTCGGTGAAACGCACCTTGACACAGTCTCCCTCACAGCCTCGGAGGATCTGGATGATAAGAGCACACCTGAGGCACAGGTGAGCTAAGAGATTGCCTGATCTCCATATTTCATAATGAAACTCAAACTCAGGAATAGGCTACCTTATTTTTTTATTTTATCGACAGTGTGTCAGTCAGTGACAGTGAATGGTCAAGGGCATTTTAACCTTGCATGCTAGTCTTATGGTCAGGAAACACCAGCCTCCCTCACTTTCTTTAAGGGTCTAAATATAGGAGCAAGATTTCTCAGAGTCAACCAGTCTTCCTCTAAAACAGGACTCAACATCCTGCTTCTTTAGTTTCTCTGTCCAGCTGCTTGTGTGTGTGTGTATGTGTGTATGTGTGTGTCTGTGTGTGTGTGTGTGTGTGTGTGTGTGTGTGTGTGTGTGTGTGTGTGTGTGTGTTTTAGCTCCCGAGGTTTGTTGACAACATCGCGGTTGTATGACTTAAGCCTAAAATCTGAATGATGCAATTTAACTTATTTAACCGCTCTGGCATGCGATGCGGTGTGTCTATGACATTAAAGCCACATAGCTCGTATAATTACAGTAGCTGATTATTATGAGTTACCAGCAAAATAGCTTGCGCATGACGCCAAGTTAGGGTCAAGGGTGAGGAAAGTCCCTCTTAAGAGTCCCTCTATCTGTACAGCGCTGTCCTCTCACATACAGAACAGATTGCTATGTGTTTATTCATCTACAGAACCAGTATGTGGCTGGGGTAAACAAAGCCAAAAAAACGAACTATGCAGTCTTCTGTAGGGCTGTTGTGTTGTCTTGGCCTGGTTTGGCACTGTATGCAAAATGAGCCATATTTGGATGAAGCTGAGAGTGTGTGGTATGGTCATGCAGATGGTTTGTTTATGCACACAGAACAGAGTGAGCGTTTTTGCAGGGATGCTTTTGCCGTGTTTACCCCTAGAAACCCAATGTAAATATTTTTTTTTGTTTGAGCAGCTTCCATGTCTGTGTTTTTACCACTTGTATCTATGCCATAGTGGACCTTTTTTTGTATATGACTTCTAAAGGCCCCTTCATCTCAAACAATCGGAATCTCAAACAGTTCTCTCAGTCTCAGTCCATGTCAGTCTTTTTTCTCTGTCTCCTTTCCATGCCTTAATGTCTTTCTTAAACTCTCCCTCATACACTATCAATCTCTTACATTCACCCTTTTCCTTTTCCCTTGCCTCTTCTTTTTTGGCCTCGTCTATCTGTATCTGTTGGTCTATTTCTCTTTGTCCCTCTGCTGGTGTTTATTGTATTAATGCCGGTAATATCGGTAAGCCTGTAATGGCCAGGCCTGTGCGGTCATCCACGTCTTCCTCTGACAGCTCTGCTCTGCTGTGCTCTGCTTTCCCCCTCGGCTGCGGGCAGGCCCCACTGCAGCCGGCCGGCCAAATGCAATCAGGCAGCCAGGCCTCTGCCTCTGCCTCTGCTGTCGTGCGATGAGATTTGAAGCAGAGGGTTATAATTACAGAGAGGGGAGCTGGATTAACAGCCCAAAAGAGCCCCAGACACACTCCGAAGAGAATGCCTCTGGTTCGAGAGAAATGCAGAAGGGGAGAGAGATGGTGAAGGGTGGAGAGTGAGCGGTGGGCGGTAGGGAAAGGGGGGGGGGGGGTCTGGAATAAAACATTATTTATTCGATACTTTTTGGCATGCCGGCTGTCTTGGAACAAGAACATAATGATCCATCCTCCAATCCAACCCTCTCACACCCAACTCCTGTCCCACCCCGCTCCCCTTGAACCCCCCCTTCCCACACACACACACACACACACACACGCACACACACACACTCCCCCTCCCCCGGCCACAGATGGGCCGTGCTATGTCGATAAGGAAGCGAGAAGTAAACAGTCAGTTATGTCGGGGCGGCTCACTCTCGCTAAGAACAAACACACGCTATGAAGCCGTCGTGGTATAAATAGCAGATAAGGACGTGCCAGCCCTATCAGAATAGGAGTGCAGCCAAATGTACACCCCACACCCCCTTCCACAGTGTTGAAGAGCAGTGCCAAGGGGAGAGGGAGGGAGTGGGCAGAACCCCAAGGGGACAATGGTGGGTATTGGTGGGTGGGTGGGTATTGAGTGTTGGTGACTGTGGTATGAGCAGTAATTGCCCCAGATCTCACTTAGGCCTGTCTTTTGGTCAGAGTGGGTATTTACACTGTGGGACTGTGTTTACTTTCCACTGTGTTTTAGTGGATAGGAACCTGTTGTTTTGTTTCGTGTTTGTGTTGCTAGGAATTTAGCTTGAGCATTCTACTTCTAGAATTGTGTTGTTTTTCAAATGCTGGTTGGGTTGTCAGGGACTTGATGGATTGACTCTGCCTTTCTTGCACTGCCAGTGGTACAGGGAGTGGGTTTGGTGACGCAGGCAGGCAGCACAGGGCTCTGGCTGGCTGTTAGGATAATGAGCACCTGGTAGTACTCTAGATAAAGGCTAGTGCGGGAGTTTGGGCCAGGGGGGAGAGATCTGCAGCTTTATCTCATCTCCAGACTCATCCGTTTACTGAGGCAGCGGTGGACACAGATGGATGGGCATAGACTGACAAATTTAAAAGTTAGAGATATATACTCGGACAAACATCCGACTTAAATAAATAAATCAAAATCAGACATACAAAGACTTACAAATAAAATCAGACTTACAATATGGCAGCACACTAACTTGGATCAGACAACCAAAACAGAGAGAGACAGAGAGGGAAAGGAGCAAGAGAGCATTCATTTAGAGAACTTGTGTCATCTCCAGGGTCATCAGTTTACTAAACTAGCCGAGAGAGAAAGATGGGGACAGACTGATCTAAAGTTAGTGGCATATGCTTAGAATTGCAATATGGAAATACACTCCCTTGGACTGGACACACACTCTTATACTGAGAGAGGGAGAGTTATAGAGAGAGAGAGAGAGAGAGCATTTATTTAGGGATCTCCAGGCTCATCATTTTACATAAGTAGGGAGAGAGACAGGAAGGGACAGGCTAATCGAACATCACTGACATTTACTTAGATGTATAAGATGGCAACACACTTAGTTGGGCTCGACGCACACATGCACGTGCGCACACACACACACACACACACACACACACACACACACACACGTACACACACACAGACAGACACACTGTCTGACAGTCTGTCTGTCTCCCTTTTTTTCCTTTCTCTCTGTCTCTCTCTCACATACACAATTACACACACACACAGATAGACACACAAAGCCAGTATATTCATTTAGCGATCTGGTGACAGGGGAGCTGTGCATGTGGGATTGTCATGGAAATGATGAAACTGAGAGGCTGCCCACAGGAAACACCTGTGGGACCAGGGAGGGCAGGAACACGGAGAGAGAGGAGAGAGAGGAGAGACCCCCCACAAAACAAAAACTCTGACAAAACAACCAGACCATTTAAAAGGAACATATTATCCAAAAATTACTTTTGGCGTGTTTTTGTATTGTTTTTTGGGTCTCTACTACTCCTATAAACACTTTAAGTGTTGAAGAAAAAACATTCATTCGTTTTGCTGTGAGTCAGTTGAGAGATTTTGATGTGAGGAATGCTGTGCTTCTATGAGCCATTTTTCTGGCTACCCCCACACTGACATCAGCTCTGGGAGCGTTAGCTCTGGGTCTGACTCAGGCCAGGGTAGAACACATACGGGTGGTTTGTGGATTGTGTCTCTGCTTTCTGCCATTTCCACATGTAGTTCCACATGAATTGTAAACATGGGATGGGTGGGGCCGATTGTGGCCTGCAAGAGGCTCATTGCATAAAGGTGTAAACAATCCTACAGTAAATGACTCATTCTAAAAGGGAAAAAAAATGGTAAAAATAGAACTGATGAGACTTTCATGTAACAGTGATTTTGGGCAAAGAACTTGATGGACATGTTTTTGTAGCCCATAGACCTGTTCAGACTTGTTGAAAAAGAGTATAGTATGTCACCTTTAATAGACTCACAGCAAGGAAATCCTGTCCTCCATATTTTGCTGAAGGATCATGGTCAACACCTGTGGTTCGGGGGACAGGCAGTCAGATTTTACTTTTGCAGTGTCTCCTGATAATTCATTTAGTTTTTATGTTAATGGTCAACATCTGTACTTAGTTTTTTACATTTCCTGACTATTTATTTGTTGTTGTATTCTATTATCATGTATTGGCTCTGTCTCTGGTTTAGGGTGGTAGGAGTATTATCCATTGTCTGTCTGTGTTGCGCAGTTGTGTGTCTGTTCCTGCTGCTGCTGTCCTGTTGTCTTCTGTTCTGACGCGATGCCTGCTGCAAACCAACTCTCCCTTTTCAAGGATATACGTATCATAAAGCTGATGTTGTTGAGTTAGTAAAAGGAGAGGAGAGGAGCGGACAGGACAGGAGACCTCCCCCCCTTGCACCGTGACAAAACAACCAGACCGTTTAATAGAAGCGCAGCGAGTAAATCCCCCTCCTTTTCCCTCCTCCTCCATCACGATTGCTGGAAGGGAGTGTGAGTAATCCCGCTCCTCGCCGGCCGACGTCACCCCTGGTGATGTGTTGTTTTTGGTAAGAGCCATCCAGAAATGTTGCACCGGCCCAACATTTAGGTCATGCATAGAAAATAGTTCTTCCTCTCCCTGTGGACAAAGCGGAGCGGAGAGGAAAGGAGAGTGGAGGCGGAGGTGGAGGTGGCGGTGTGAGGGATTCGGGGGTGGGGGGGCAGGAAAAGAGAGGAAAGAGAGTTTGAGGTGAGGGAAATGGCAGGAAAAGAGGGAAGTGGGCAGAGACAGAGAGAGAGAAAGAGAGAGAGAGAGCGAAGGAGGGAAAGAGAGAGCGAGGGGAGGCAGGGAGAAAGGGAGGAGAGAGAGTGAAAGCTGGGGCAGTTTCAAAGGTGGAGGAAAAGCACTGCGGGCCATGCTCTTATTGATCGAATCAAATAAAACCTGTCTGATTGCTCGGCAAACACCACCCCCCCTCCCTCCACCCCAAACCCCCTTTCTTCTCTCTCTCTGTTACTCTTTCTTCTTCTTTTCCTTTGTGGCCTACGATCCTGTCTTTCTCTTTTTCTCTCTCTACCTAATCTTTATATTGTTTTCTCTCTCGGCACTTGAACTTCTTCACCTTACTGCTTGCTTTCTTTGTTCCCAGGCATCTTTGTTTCTGTGCAGTTGTTTGCAGACTGCCCCGTGCTGTTGTTTTCAGTTGTTTACAGTTATCCTACTGGTACAATTTTATTTTGCCATTTAGTTAGTTGTACAGGCGGAGGTACAGACCATTATCATACATACAAACCATCAAAAGACGATTTTAAAAGGGCTACATTTACATAGCACTTTTTTCTTCTCATAAGAGCACTCAAAACACTTCACAAATTCGTGCATCACACCCCTTTATATTCACGTTCACACAGTGATAGTCAAACATCTGGTGTGTGTGTGTGTGTGTGTGTGACTGATGGTTAAGACATCTTCTTCATTCAAAGACCTGGAACGTCTCATCCTATCCTCGTTTGTGAATGTAGGGTTGGATCATCTGGCTCTCTTTCACTAGGCCCTCGCTCAAAGCCAGGGCCAGCTTGAAGTCGTCAAGTGAACTGAGCAGGGTAGTATCAGGGTAATCTGCTAGGCAGGGCGGCAGTATATCAACCTCAGCATGGCTTACAACATCAGTGGACGCGTTTTACGTCCTGGAATGTAACTTTCAGGCTCCTCCTGACGATAACCCGGTTAAGAAGTCCTGAAACAACACATAGGAGAGCAGTTCAACAGAAACCTCCACAGAGTAGTTATTTAATGTTCGGTTTAGGTTATTGCAGGTAAATGACGTCCTGCCAAGTGCTTAATCCATTGGACCATTGCCATTTTACATCACAGACAGACTTTGATTTTTTTGTCAATATTATACTCACCAAGGATATTGGAAGCAATTGTGGGTTCTTGCCAGATTGTGTTTTATTTTTTATTATCCAGTCAGTTTAATTTCTATAGCACCCTAGCAACAGGACAGGACAGGAGTTGACCCAACGTGCTTTACAGTTAAGCGAATACGTCATAGATTAACACAAAAGAAATATGAGTACAACAAATGAACACAATGGCAGTAGCTAAGTGATAAAGATTTATCAGAAAATCATTTAGATGAACACATCACACCATTTATGTATCCACAGACAGAAAGGTTGCTTGTGCTTCAGGTTTTGGTGGGCCATGGTGCCCGCTTGTCCTCGGTGTGCATTTGGCATGGGGCTTTCCTCCCAGATTGAGTTTCTGCTCAGTCATGTGCCACCCCTCAGGGCTTTTATTAATTGGATGGTCGCCAGGGGCGGGAAGTAAGACTTTTGATTGTGCTTGAGTGATGTTCTGGAGGACATTGGCTGTGCATCGGCTGCTGAATTCTGTTAACTTGTTAGCCCTCCTACACACTTACATGCATGCATACACACACACACACACACACACACACACACACACACACACACACACACACATACACAGTAGGTAGTCAGTCACAAGCATACAATCAGCGTGGTTTTGGTGAAAGCTGCCAGCCGGCAATGTCTTGTCTAACGGAGGCAGCAACCGCCTCGAAATTCTTCTCCAAGTCTGGACAGATCAACAGATTAAATTAATGTAACTGTGCATTGGCTAGCATTCTGTTTGTGTGTGTGTGTGTGTGTGTGTGTGTGTGTGTGTGTGTGTTTTCTTCTACCCGGTCGGCCTGCAACTGAGTTTGTGGCTAGCCGAAGAGAGCCAGTGTGCAGCTGTGGTTTCGGCAGAAAGAAAGAGAACGGAGGAGAGAAAGCGAGGGAGGAATGAAGAGTAATGTTGAGGTTTGGAGGAGGACTGCAGAACCCAGGAGCAATATGGACAGAGATGGAACACTCTGTGTGTGTGAGACAGCGAGGGAGAGAGAGAAAAAAACAGAGAAAGAGAGAGAGAGCGAGAGAGAGAATAACAAGAGGACTGGCATGTGCCAGGGAGTGGTGCTTGTGACAACAGAGGACAGACAGGAGTGACAGAAATGGCAAGGGGGGGCAGAGAAACAGCTAGGGAGATGGAAAGGGAGGGAGGGAGCAAGAGAGAGACTGAGGGAGGGAGAGAGAGAGGGAGGTAGGGAGAGAAAGAGGGAGGCAGAGAACCTGAGAGAAACAGAGGAATGGAGTGTGGGAGAGAAAAAAGAGGGAGGTAGAGAGACTGAGTGGGAGGGAGAGAGGGACAGAGAGAGAGGGAAGAGAGTAAGAGAGAGAGGGAGGGAGGGAGAGAGGGACTGAGAGAGAGGGAGGGAGAGAGGGACTGAGAGAGAGGGAAGAGAGTAAGAGAGAGGGAGGGAGAGAGGGACTGAGAGAGAGGGAAGAGAGTAAGAGAGAGGGAGGGAGAGAGGGACTGAGAAAGAGAGGGAAGAGAGTAAGAGAGAGGGAGGGAGAGAGGGACTGAGAGAGAGAGTGAAGAGAGTAAGAGAGAGAGGGAGGGAGGGAGAGAGTGCGAGTGACAAAGGGATCTGCAGCATGTGTGTGAGCAGGGTGTGTGTGAGCAGGGTCGGGCTGTGGGTCTGGTCCAGGGTGCTGGAGAAGAATGAGAAACATTCCAGATATTTTCCAGAGCACTCTCTCTCCCTCTCCCTCTTTCTCTCCCTCTCTCTGTCTCTCTCTCCCTTCCTCTCTCTCTCCTTTCCTCTCTCTCTGTCTCTCCCTCTCTCCCCCCCTCTCCCCCCCCCTCTCTCTCTTTCTCTCTCTCTCTCTCTCTCTCTCTTTCTCTCTCAGTCTCTCCCTCCCTCTCTGTCTCTCCCTCCCTCCCTCTCTTTCTCTCTCTGTCTCTCTCTCTGTCTCTCTCTCTCTAACCGCACTGAGCTGGCTTTGGAGAGTAGGAGGGGGCAGAGAGAGTGAACGTTGAGCGCAGAGAGGAGGAATAGAGCAGAGTGGACGGAAGTAAAGGTGAAAGGTCACATGGGAATAGTGGCACATGGAAGCACTTTGGGGCTTCATGGCACTAACAGACGGCCATGCCAGTCCAGGCTTAACCTGCCTGACCCAGATAGGGCTGCTGGCCGGTCAATTATTGTAAAATATGACCTCTGGATGATCTGTGCTAAAATGAAAACGTTTTTAAAACTTTTCCAGGGATGGAAAAGTGTAATGTTTATGTAGCTTTTGCGTCCTTATTTTGTACAGTTGTACATGAAATTGGTCCTAATTGGGTTTGAATTGAAGTTTTTAAATTGAAAATGAAAAATTCATTATGGTAATTTGTAAATTGATCATTTTATCATGCATCATACTCGAGTACAGATAACGTTTGACAGATGTTGACATTGCAGCAGCTATGGAGTACAAGCGAGTAGGCTTTATAGAGAGTAGGCTCCTGCATTGTTTTGCCCCTGGTTCACCTTTTTGACAGCTGATGAATGACTTGAGACCTTGAAAGTATCACACAAATATTGTGTTGTTATAACACTTTATGAGATGTTGTGCAAATCTGAAATTAGAAATTAAATTATTAATTTATTTAAGTTGATGATGTGTCTACAAACCACTACAATCATGGGTAATGCTTGGACAAAGCATGCATACATTAGGTAAAGTGTTAATGTAACACAAGGAGCTAAAGATTGTAGTTAAATAAGATTATAAAAGATTTGGATCCACATACAGCAAATGTGAGTGTGATCCACTGGAAGACAGTAGTGAAGAAAAAGATGATATTTCATGTGCACAATAACATACTCCAAAGGCAGACAACCGCACTTCACAGAACAAAGCATTTGAGGAACTAAAGCGGGAACCATCAGAGCGGGAAGTATTATTTCCAGCTCTGGTGTGACGGGGGGGCGACAAAGGGTGAAGCGCACACACCAAAGGATGTTTGTGTGAGGAGGGGAAAATATGAGCCAGGCGCACAAGTACCTATGGAGACCAAACAAGAGGAAGGCGAGAGCAGGAATAAGAGACAGGATTTGGAGAGACAAAGAGGGTCAGGGGACATCAGTACAAAGACGTGCACACACTGCCCACACACAGACAAAGAAAGAAAGAGAGACAGAGACACACACATACACATATATACACACATACACACACACACACACACACACACACACACACACACGCGCACACACATGCATACACACACACACACACACATGCATACACACACACATGCATACACACACACACACACACACACACACACAGTCAGGGTGGAGCAGGTCATGGTCATGGCTCATTGTTATTGAGTCCGGCACACTTCCTGTCCAAGCAGGAATGACGCCCATTCACCACAAGGCAGCTGTAGCTAAACACACACACACACACACACACACACACACACACGCAATATATACACATAGACTATACACACACACGGACTACAGTACATACACAAACACACACACACACATACACTATACACACACACAGACTACATGCATACATGCACACAGACCACAAACACACATGCGCGTGCACAAACACACAAACTGCACACAGAGATGCACACACACACACACACACACACACACACACACACACACACACACACACACACACACAGATAGACACACACACACATGTAGTGTGCAGTGATTGAGAGTCTAATGATGACGATAAACCCAAAGTAAATGTTGTGCAGCGGGTGCAAGCGGAGCTCATAAAAGCGTTGGCAAGCGCTGCAGTCAGACACCTGGGTGTTCAAACAGAACAGGAACAGGGCTCTAGGCTTTAGGACGTGTAAACAGAAGGCCTGTAAACACCATCACGCCTCCTGCACACACACACACACACACACACACACACACACACACACACACACACACACACACACAGCGCCCATCGTCAGCAGCACAGTCAGCATCACAGCACAACATGCCTAATAACGCACCCCCTGAAAAAGACACTTTCTCTCTCTCCCTCTGTTTCTCTCTCTCTCCCTCTCTCTCTCGTTTCTTTTTTCCATTCTTTCATTGTCTATGATTCACCCCATTGCCGCCCCCCTCTCTCCCCCTCTCTTCTCTCTCCTGTCTTCTGTCAGCAGTTTGTGTGTGTGTGTGTGTGTGTGTGTGTGTGTGTGTGTGTGTGTGTTTCAAAGGGGGCTTGGGTAGGGGGCTGTGAGTTGTTGAATCAAGGCCCTTCTTAGATCTGCCTGGAACAAACCTGGTTGGGTTGTGGTTTTCCCTGCTAACAATCAACACACACACACACACACACACACACACACACACACACACACACAAACGCACACACACACACACTCTCCCAAGCTGTGTCTAATTTCAGCCAGGGAGGCTCTCTCTCTCTGTCCCTCTTTTACACACACACACACACACACACACACACACACATTGAGTATCAGATGCCACCATTATTGTTCTGGCCCCCTCCCAAAAAACTCCTCTCCACTCTCTCACGCCGTGTGGTGCTCCATAGCTCGGGGGCCTTCCAGTGTGTGTCGGGGCCTTCCAGTGTGTGTGTGTGTGTGTGTGTGTGTGTGTGTGTGGCTTTGCCAGTAAGTGGCTCATTGCGGTATGTTTTGAGTTAAGGGCCCTTAATTCTGCAAATTTGCCAGCAACGCAGAAATATGTACACGCAGTATGTTCCCTCTCCCGCTCCGCGGATGCTCTAAACCAATCTAATTTTGGGTTTCTCCATTTTTTTCCTCTCCCCCTCTTCCCCACTTCCTTCTTTTTCTCTTTCTCTTTGTCTTTGTCTTTGCCACCCCCTTCACCCCTCTGTCTGTCTGTTCTTCCCCCCTCCCTCCCCCTTCCATATCTTCTGCCCTCGATCTTTCTCCTTCAATCTATTTGCTCTCACACACACACACACACACACACACACACACACACACACACACACACATATATACATGTGCACGTGCACACACACACACACACACACACACATATATACATGTGCACGTGCACACACACACACACACACACACACACACACACTTCTTCCTTTCTTCCTCCCCCTCCTGCCCTCAATCTTTCTCCTGGTCAGACTCTGGAACGGGAGCAGGTGGACAGTATCCAGCCCAAGCTGCAGCACGTGAATGCGGTGGGCCAGGGGCTCATCCAGAGCGCCGCCAAGCACACAGACACACAGGCGCTCGAGCACGACCTGGAGACCACCAACCTGCGCTGGAACTCGCTCAACAAAAGGGTGAGTTAGGCCCACTATACAGAAGACACACACACACTTGCACATGCAAAATAAACCTACTGTACACACACACAGACACACAACACTCACACATAGATACAGACACACACACACACACACACACACACTGTCAGTACATCATCTGAGACATGCATATATGTACACATAAACACAGGCACCAATTTAGGGTAAGATATGCATGCGTAGGCACACACACACCTTCAGCTTTTGTCTGTCACATGGATGTACAGTACATACACATATGAACACAGGCAGACCCAAACACACAAGCATGACAAAACATGTTGACTTCATACACATACCCCACCTGCAGTTTTATGAGGTGGCGAAGTAGAGACACAGAAGACAGGAGAAAAAAAATGGTACTGTATAGATACAGAATATGCTTTTACCACTATGCTATCACATCATGAAATACTCATTCATACCCATACCTAACTTACAGTTTTTCTGGGGGCTTTTGTATTCCCAGTGTTTGTGGTTGTATGAACACCAGGCTGAACACCATGCTGATGCTCTTTCGTTTTTTCGCCTTTTCCCACAGGTTGCCGAGCGCATTGCCCAGCTGCAGGAGGCGCTGTTGCATTGTGGGAAGTTCCAGGATGCGCTGGAGCCCCTGCTGAGCTGGCTGAGCGACACGGAAGAGCTCATAGCCAATCAGAAGCCTCCGTCGGCGGAGTACAGGGTGGTCAAGGCGCAGATCCAGGAGCAGAAAGTGAGTTATGCCCCAGTAACACATTAATAGTGTGTTGTGCGTACAGTATGCCTTCATAACAGGTCAATAGTGCGGCGTTTATGCCCTAATGACACGTTAATATTTGCGGTGTTTATGTGGTGGGATTAATAGCACGGTTGTATTATTTATGGTGGCGAGAGTTTCAGCGGAGAGTTCAGCTCGGCCCCTAAGGCTTAAGGCTGCCCACTGTGCTGGCAGGAAGGGAGGGAGAGCGGTTCACCACCCGGCTCAAGCACTCAAGAGAGTGGATACACTCTCTCTCTCTCACACACACACACACTCTTGTGCGCTCACACACACACATACACACACTTAATCACACTATTGAAATTGTGGCTGGTGTAGAATTCAAGGACATCTTCAGGTCTTTCATT
>CM059283.1:9680654-9683154 GCA_030347295.1 Setipinna tenuifilis | reverse complement strand
AACCACAATGACTCTACAATCCTCTAGTCCCTGAATGAGGAGATCATTAGTCGCAAGAAGACCGTCGATCAGGCCATCAAGAATGGACAGGCCCTACTGAAACAGACTACGGGTGAGGCCTCGGGCACACAGATATCGCTCAGTATAATGTGCACTGATAGTCATTGCACCTAGTCGACAAAGGACAAAAGACTATTCAATAAAAGTTATTTTTCCGTTTCTATTGCACATTGCACTTTGTAATATTCGATGTTTGCTGTAGCTCTTGCTTTTTTCCTGTTGTAAGTCGCTTCAGATAAAAGCATTTTACATTTAATTATTTAAACTTCTGTGATTTTAGTATATTGCTTGAAATGAGTGGTATTCAGTTACTTGTACCTGATGTGGTATTAACTAAAACTTATTCTGCCGTGTTTATTGCACATTGCACTTTGTAATATCCTATGTAGGATTCTTGTTGTAAGTCCCTTCAGAGTAAAGCATTTAACATTTAAATATGTAAACCTCTGTTATTACAATTTTGCATAAAATAAGTGGTATGACATTTGGCATGAATGCCACTTGTATTTAGTTATTCGTACCTGATGTACATCTTGATGTGCTGCCCTCTTCAGGCGAGGAGGTGCTACTGATCCAGGAGAAGCTGGACGGCATCAAGAGCCGCTACGCAGAGATGACCGCCGGCAGCAGCAAGGCCCTGCGCACACTCGAGCAGGCTCTGCAGCTGGCCACGCGATTCGCCAGCGCCCACGATGACATCAACCAATGGCTGGACTCCGTGGAGACGGAGCTCAACAACATGGAGCCAGACAACACACCAGCCTATCAGGACAGGCAGAAGGTAGGAGGAGGAGAGCATTATGGGATATTCTTAAAGGATAGAAGATAAGACTTAATATATGTAACTGATGTTATTCCTTGCAGCCCCAAAAGAATGGATAGAGATGTGTGTACTTGTGTGAATGTGTGTGTGTGTGTGTGTGTGTGTGTGTGTGTGTGTGTGTGTGTGTGTGTGTGCATGAGTTTACACATGCTGATATTAAAGCATCTTTATATGACTCAGGAGCAAAAGAGAGTGTGTATGTTGTTGGTGTGTGTGTGTGTGTGTGTGTACACGCAGGAGCTGAATGTGTGTGTGCATCATGTATGACACAAGAGCTTGAGTGTGTGTGTGTGTGTGTGTGTGTGTGTGTGTGTGTGTGTGCTTACACACATGCCGGCTGCTCATCAAGCTTATTCATCTTTGGCACAGGAGCTGAAGAATGTGTGCGCGGAGAAGCGTCTGGTGCTGGACACAGTGAACGAGGTGGGCAGCGCCCTACTGGACCTGGTGCCATGGCGCGCCCGCGAGGGGCTGGACCGCCTGGTCGCCGACGCCAACCAGCGCTACCGCACGGCCGACGAGACCATCACCCAGAGGGTGCAGCAGGTCCAGGCCGCCATCCAGAGGTCACAGCAGGTACTGCACCCTACTGGACTACCAGTACTGCACTCTACTGTACCACCAGTACTGCACTATACCACCAGTACTGCACTCTACTCTACCACCAATACTGCACTATACCACCAGTACTGCACTCTACTGTACCACCAGTACTGCACTATACCACCAGTACTGCAGCCTGTAAAGAAACGCAACACAACAAATTAATCAATTACACTCTGCCTGCAGTAGTTGTTTTGACAGTTTGTGCCAAAATGTTATAGTAGATTACAGAACTTTTCTTCAAAGCTTTGAATGAATAAGGAGACACAGAAATATTATCCAGTAATATTGTTTAATATGAGGAGGCCAGTAGACACTGATCTATATATATTCTCCTCTATGGTGTTCAGTGGGTGGAGGTCATACAGTAGATGGTAAGCTAGCAAAGTAAGCTAAGCTAGATAAATATGCAAATACACACCATTCAGTATTTTGGAAGACAACATATAGAGATGTGCTTCTCAGGATGTCACAATAAAACTGAAAAGCTTATTTTCATGCTCCCCGGGAGGCCGTTGTCATGGCTGCCCCCTGCTCACACGTGTGATGAGTTAAATACAGAGGTTGAATTTTTTGTTAAGTGTGTACACTGTGTGCTGTGGTGTGCTGTGTGGTCAAAATGACAAATGGAAATCACTAACCCCATAATTGCCATGTAAAAAGCTGCCCTAAGCACTGAACTGATCCGTGTCCATGTCTCCTCCTCCTGTGTCCAGTACGAGGAGGCCGTGGACGCTGAGCTGGCCTGGCTGGGTGAGACGGAGCGTAAACTGGTCTCTCTAGGACCGCTCAGCCTGGAGCCCGACGTGACGGTGGCCCAGCTGCAGGTGCAGAGGGCCTTCAACATCGACATCATCCGCCACAAGGACACCATCGACCAGCTGATCAGCACACGCGACGACATACTGGAGACGTGCAGCGACCAGCAGAAGGACACGCTGATGGTGAGGAAGAGGAGGGATAGGAGGAGGAGGAAGAATGATAAAGACGGAGAGATGGGAAAAGGGGGAGAGA
>CM059283.1:9673154-9675654 GCA_030347295.1 Setipinna tenuifilis | reverse complement strand
AACTTGTGTGTGTATGTGATGTTCATGTTTTTGTATCTTCATATGTCATGTATATGTGCTTTTATGCAGTTGGGTATGTAATTTCACACACCCATCCTGAGTCTGTGTGTGTGCACGTATGTATATGTGTGTGAACTTGTGCAAATGCAGTTGTGTTCATATTCTTTTATTCTCCCCACCATCTGTACTGTATGTGCTTGTACTGTATGTGTTTGTATATCTATAACAACTTCACCCACCTCTCCCCTCCCCTCGCCCCACCTTAGTTCCACGACAAGATGGACCCACTGCTGGAGACCCTGGAGGGGGCAGTGCAGCGCCTCAGGCAGCCCCCACCGGTGGCCGCGGAGGTGGACAAGATCCGGGAGCAGCTGGGCGAGCACCGGGCGGCGGGGCTGGAGCTGGACAAACTGCTGCCCTCCTTCAGCGCCCTGTGTGCCCGCGGGGAGGAGCTCATCACCCGCGCCTCACACAACGACCCCGCCGCACAGGGTAGGTTAGAAGTACATGAACACACACTCACACACACACACACACATACACATACATACACACATACACACTCACACACTCAATCACACACACACACACACACACACACACACACACACACACACATATAAACACACAACCCCGCACACGGTATGTTAGGCATGAATAAAAACACACACACACACACACATGCATATACACACATATGACCACATGACCTTGCTGCCCAGGGTAAGTTAGGCATGAACACACACACACACAAATACACACACACACACACAAACATACACACATAAAGAAGGGACCCTACTACCCACGGCAAGTTAAGCATGAATAAACACACACACACATGCATACACACATATTAACACATGACCCTGCTGCCCAGGGTGAGATGCATATGCATGCACACACGCATGTATGAACACACAATGATCCTGCAATACGCACGCAAACACACATACACGATAACGTATGAATGACCCTGGCTCATAGAATTACACCCCCACACACACACATTCACATACATATGAACATGGAAAAATTCAATGCTACACAAGGTAAGGCGTGCCCACAAACATGCTCACATGTGTACAGGCAAACGGACACTTGTACACACACACACACACACACACACACACACACACACACATTCATGCAAAAAGAATTAGTGTGCTGTACAGGGTGAAATACACACATTGATGATCACAGTGTATACGTACATACCAATAAACAGAGGCCAACCCATAGGAAACACTTCTTTGCATTTGTGTTTACTCCAACACAATCATGATGACTCCTTCCCACAAAGCCTTTCATTTCTATGTATTTCTGTTTACTGCAACACAATCATGATGATTCTTTCCCACAAAGTCTTTCAAACCTCAGTCTTAAAAGCTCATTTTGTTCCCATGAATTTCACACTTGACATGCCGTCTGACTGTGATTTATGATCGTTTCTTCTCCTCCGAATGTTCGTCCAGCGGTGCGTTCTCGCCTGCTGCGTCTGCGTTCCCTGTGGGACGAGATCCGCCAGCGCGCCGAGGAGCGCGAGGGGAAGCTGCAGGACGTGCTGGACCTCGCCGGAAAGTTCTGGGCCGACATGGCGGCACTGCTCAGCACGCTGCGTGACTCGCAGGACATCGTCAAGGAGCTGGAGGACCCCGGCGTCGACCCCTCGCTCATCAAGCAGCAGATCGAGGCCGCAGAGGTCCGTGTCATCGTCGAATACGTCATAGACTATATATTTGTACACATAAAGTATATGTATATATATATATATGTGTGTGTGTATATGTATATATTACTGTACATATATATACAGTACATACACAGCAAATCGAGGCCGCAGAGGTCAGAGTCCGGGGTCGCAAGTCAGGAGTACGACATTGAATACATCATAGACTATATATTTGGATATATAAAGTATATGTTTCTCTAGAAATATAAGTGTATATTACTATTGTTATTATTGTATTATGTATATATTATTATTATATTATAAATATATGTGTATATTTATATGTATTATATAGACACATATATTTTTATACATAAATAGCTATGTAGACAGTAGGAAGTCTAAATTGCTGTATAGTATGATACTTGGTAGACACACACACACGCATACACACACATAAATATACATATGCTTGAGTTTGTGTGAACAGGTGCTGATCTGATTCCTTTGGTCATGTTTCTCTGATCTGATTGGTCGACAGGCTATTAAGGCGGAGACTGACGGTCTGAGGGAGGAGCTTGAGATTGTGCGGACTCTTGGCGCTGATCTCATCTTTGCCTGTGGCGAGACCGAGAAGCCAGAGGTCAAAAAGACCATCGATGAGGTCAGAGCTCTCACTAATACATTCAGACACGTGTGTAAATACATAGATATGAGAATAACACTAACTAATACACTAATATATTCAGACACGTGTGTAAATACATAGATATGAGACTAACACTAACCCCCCTCACACAAACACAGACACTTAAACTCATACAAACT
>CM059283.1:9650654-9668154 GCA_030347295.1 Setipinna tenuifilis | reverse complement strand
CTCCCCCTCTTCTCTTTCTCTATCTCTCTCTCCCTCCCTCGCTTTTTCTCTCTGTCTCTCTCTCTCTCCCTCTCTCATGCTCTCTCTCTCTCCCTCTCTCCCTCTCTCTCTCTCTCTCTCCCTGCCCAGGCGGAGGGTTTCCATGGTGAGCTGGAGGAGTTTCTGCAGTGGCTGCGGCGGACGGAGAGCCAGCTGTCGGCCGCTAAGCCCACTGGAGGCCTGCCGGAGACGGCCCGCGAGCAGCTCCAGCAACACATGGTACACACACACACACACACACACACACACACACACACACACACACACACACACACACACACACACATATGTACACTGGAGGCCTGCCGTAGACGGCCCGCGAGCAGCTCCAGCAACACATGGTACACACACACACACACACACATATGTACACACGCACACACACACACACACGCACACACACACACATATGTACACACACACACATATGTACACACACACATATGTACACACACACATATGTACACTGGAGGCCTGCCGGAGACGGCCCACGAGCAGCTACAGCAACGCATGGTACACACACACACACACACACACACATACATATGTACACACATGGTACACACACATATGTACACACACACACACACACAAATACACACACATATGTACACTGGAGTCCTGCCAGAGACGGCCTGCGAGCAGCTACAGCAACACATGGTACACACACACATATGTACACACACACACATGTACACACGCATGTACACACATATGTACACACACACACACATATGTACACACACACACTCAAGTGCACACAAACATAACACATGTATATATAACACACATGCACCCACACACATAGACACACATGCACACACATACATTACACACACACACACACACACACACACACACACACAAGCACACATACAAATATAGTAGTAAACAACCTGGGGCCAAAATCACACCAACCCATATGTGCATGTACTCCAGTCCATATGCACACACACACTCATACACACAAAACTAACCCCTCAGCTCCCAGTAGGTAGAGACACATGCAAACACACAGAGTGTGTTTATGAGAATGCACACACACCAGAGTAAGACAGCAGAAGGGCACCTATAGGGGCCCAGGGGTGGTAATTATACAATGATATTAGGGAAACCCCGACCAGTGCTCTTGAACTAGTGCTTTTAACCCCTCTCGGGGGGGTATACATGCTCATTAGTGAGGTCAAACCCCCCCCATATGCTCCTGTCATGTAAATAAAGCATGTACTGTAGGTTATCCCACATACACACCCCAAACATGGCTCTGGCTGAAGCATATGTGTTAACATACAAATAGCATATATAGACATGTAGCGTGTAGACATGCAAAGTTAGCATACAGCTGTTACTGCATAAGCCCCTTGTAATGTGAACATGGACTGTAGGTTAGCACACACACATGACAAAACACAGCTCTGACTGCATATTGTGTGTGTGTGTGTGTGTGTGTGTGTGTGTGTGTGTGTGTGTGTGTGTGTGTGTGTGTGTGTGTGTAACAAGTGAGGCAAACAGGAGGCACTACCAATATATATAACTAGATGAGAAAATGTTTCTGAAGTTGTGCTGTAGAATGATGTAGAAATGTTTAGACCAGTGGTCCTTAACCTTCTTTGCCCTGTGTGTGTGTGTGTGTGTGTGTGTGTGTCTGTCTGTCTGTGCATGTGTGTCTGTGCGTGCGTGTGTGTGTGTGCGTGCGTGTGTGTGTGTGTGTGTTTTCACATGCAGGAGCTGCAGGAACAGCTGAACGGGCGGGCCGAACAGTACCACCGGCTGCTGGACCAGGGTGAGTCCATGCTGCTGGCCCGCGGTGGGGAGGAGGGCGGCCCCGGTGCCACCCAGACCCAACAGAACCTGGGCATGCTGCAGAACAAGTGGGGCAGCCTCAACACCAAGATGGACGACAGAAGGGTAAGATGGGGCAATGTTATATACAGTATGTCACAAAAGTGAGTACACCCCTCACATTTTTGTACATTTTTTTATTATATCTTTCCATGTGAGAAGTCTGAAGATATAACACTTTGATACAATGTAAAGTAGGTGTAAGCTGTACACTGCCTACTTTACATTGTAAAAGTGTTATATCTTTAGACTTCTCCCATGGAAAGATATAATAAAAATGTACAAAAATGTTAGGGGTGTACTCACTTTTGTGACATACTGTATATATCGCCTCGGAAACGGAAAAAAACGGTCTGCATTTGGAATCATGACACATCAACATTCTTGGAAGTATAAAGAAGTATATACAAACACAATATAAAAACAACAAAGGTAGTCCCATACCAGGTCCACACTTGTTCTGAAGTATGAACACAGCACAGTGTGATCATTTGATAATACATTATCAAATCAAGTCAAATTGGAAACAAATAAAAAATACAGAAATATTTTCTTAAAGCAAGTGAATCATGGTTCTTGATGACCACTGGAATGAAATAAAAAAGATCTGGCATGCTACATCGCACCACATTTTACCCTACCACAATTCTGCCCAAGTCCCCACAGGGAACCCAGGTTGGAGTCGGACCTGAGTCATTTCCCTAACCCACACTTCCATCTCTTCTATTCCCACTCATTCATGTCATCTGGTCAGTGTCACATCCAACAAAAGCTTACAAAGCCCATAAAAATAACTTTAAAATAAAAAAACTACTGCCTGTTTGCCTCTCACAGCGGGGGAAGACAGATTCAGACAGTAGAGGTTGTTGTCGGCATGTTCTGCTGACCATCTGTGTGCAGCTAGTTTCAGAGCCAAAGGGCTTAGCGAAAATCTCTTAGCACAAGCGAAGCATAGCGGGGCTTTTTAGGTGGCCAAGAGTGATGCTGCCATGTCTTTTGAGGTAGTGGAGTCTCCTTAACTGATCCCTTTTCTTTTATTTGCTTCTCTTTTATTTGCTTCTCTTTCTTCTTTTCTTTCTTTCTTTCTTTCTTTCTTTCTTTCTTTCTTTCTTTCTCTCTCGATCTATCAATCTGTCCCTCTTCTCTCTCTCTCTCTCTCTCTCTCTTTCTCTCTCTCTCTTTCTCTCTCTCTCTCTCTCTGTCCTAGGCGAAACTGGACGAGGCTGTGTCGCTGGCCACAAGTTTCCAGTCCTCTCTGCAGGACACCATCAACTGGCTGACACAGGCCGAGCAGACGCTGAACATGGCCCAGCCGCCCAGCCTCATCCTGGACACCGTCCTCTTCCAGATCGACGAGCACAAGGTGGAGACAGACTCACTGACAGACAGTCAGACCCACTGACAGAACGACAGACCCAATGATGGAAAGACTCACTGACAGAGTCACTCATAGATAGACAGACTCACTGACAGACTCACTGATGGATAGACAGACTCACTGACAGACAGACAGATGCACTGATAGATAGACAGACTCACAGACAGACAGACTCACTCACTGACAGAGAGACAGACAGACTCACTGACTGACAGAGAGACACAGACTCACTGACTGACAGATAGACTCACAGACAGACAAACAGACCCACTGACAGACAGACAGACTCACTTACTCATTCACTCACTCACTCATCACACTATTTGTTTACATACATATAAACAAAGAAACAAAAAAGGGAAAATTGTGGCACCCAGATGGCATAGTAAAGACAGGCTGTAAAAGGGATGAGACATTGATTAGTAGCGGATAACTTTTCTAATAGTGTCAACCAAGAGTTGACTTTGCTGCCTGTTTGGTATGGTGAGAACCGTGCCAGTACTCACTCAATCGTAAATAATGTGTATCCGGGCGAAATACGCGTAAGGTGTGCCTGTCTTAAGTCATTTGATGAACTTCCGTATGACGAGACTTGAAATAAGCCAACATCGACATTTTATGTCGGCTTCCCTTTCGTCAGTGAGTAATGCCATTTTGCCACTTACCTTAAGCACTTTTCATATTTCAGTCATATTTCGCCTGCATACACATTATTTTCAATCGAGTGAGTTTTGGCATGGTTGTTTTGCCATACTTTGGTCACATTTATCCTCCTTCACTTCACTCTTGGGCTGTGAATCACTCTTCATCAGAGTTTGTTCTGGGAAGTTGACTATAGGGGGATTATTCATTATCTTTTATGTACATTATTCTTGGCCCCTCTTCCTCATTCCTGTCTCCTCTCTCATCTCTCGGTCTTGGGCCCCCATTTTGTGTCTCCCTCAGGTGTTTGTGAACGAGGTGAACACCCATCGTGAGCAGGTGCTGGCTCTGGAGAAGGCGGGGTCTCAGCTTCGTTTCGCTAGCCTGAAGCAGGATGTGGTTCTGATCAAGAACCTCCTCCTGAGCGTGCAGGCGCGCTGGGACAAGCTGGTGCAGCGATCGCTAGACCGTGGCCGACACCTGGACGAGGCCCGCAAGAGAGCCAAACAGGTGAGGCAGGAGCAGTGGTGGCGTAGTAGAACGTGGGGTGTGTGTGTGTGTGTGAGAGTGTGTGTGAGAGTGTGTGTGAGAGTGTGTGTGAGAGTGTGTGTGTGAGTGTGTGTGTGAGAGTGTGTGTGAGTGTGTGTGTGAGTGTGTGTGTGAGAGTGTGTGTGAGAGTGTGTGTGAGAGTGTGTGTGAGAGTGTGTGTGAGAGTGTGTGTGTGAGAGTGTGTGAGAGTGTGTGTGTGAGAGTGTGTGTGAGTGTGTGTGTGAGTGTGAGTGTGTGTGTGTGAGAGAGAGAGAGAGTGTGTGTGTGTGAGTGTGTGTGTGTGAGTGTGTGTGTGTGAGTGTGTGTGTGTGAGTGTGTGTGAGTGTGTGTGAGTGAGTGTGTGTGAGTGTGTGAGAGTGTGTGTGTGTGTGTGTGTGTGTGTAACAAGTAAGGCAAACAGCAGGGACGGTCATAGTATAACTAAATGAAGAAAAGTTGTGCTGTAGTATAACTAAATGAAGTGCTCCTTAACCTTCTTTGCCCTGTGATCTAAATGTTAAGGTAGTAGCTTAGTCACAGCCCAATAATAATAATCAGCCTGAATTTATCAGGCCAATAAAAAGGCTCTAACAACCTTTTTCAGGACATTCAGGACTTACTGATGTTTGTCACAATCCAATTTCATGAGCTCAAATGGCTAAAATAAACATGTATAATCACACATTACAATAGGAGGACACAGCTCAGTGGGCCGAGAAAAGACCACATGTACAGGAAACAAAGTGTATTATGCAGCAGTAATTAATTGAATCACATTGCAAGGCAAGGCAAGGCAGTCTGACGCAAGTTAATGTTGGTCGCAGTAAAAGAACAGTCATTGTGCGGTTGGGAGAGTGGTGAGGTTCTTGAACTCAAGACTGGGCTATTTTTACATAAGTACAAAGCACACGGAGGTCATTGTTCAGTGGAAAAGAAATATATAACGCAATTGCATTAAATGTGGAAGAGGCGTTTCTAAAAATAACAAATGATTCTGTGGTGGTAATGGTTTGAGGGTGATTTATATGTGTGTGTGTGTGTGTGTGTGTGTGTGTGTGTGTGCACGTGTGTGCATGCATGTGTGCGTGCTTGCGTGTGTGTGCTTCTGCGTGTGTGCGTGTGTGTGTGTGTGTGTGTGTGTGTGTGTGTGTGTGTGTTCAGTTCCACGAGGCCTGGAGGAAGCTGACTGACTGGCTGGAGGAGGCTGAGAACCGGCTGGACTCAGAGCTGGAGATCTCCAACGAGCCCGACAAGATCAAAGTGCAGCTGGCCAAACACAAGGTACACTTCACACAGCACCTCTGCAGAGTAAATGAAGAAATAAATAAATGTAATTTGGAACATTATGCAATATTTAACTTTGTAACATTATGCAATATACTGCAAAAAGGCCAGAGATACTGCAGGGTTTAGCATACATCGAAAAGGATATTTAGAGGACATCTCTCTTTAGCATTAATTTCTCTACTTTTTAGTCTTTTTTTGGTCTTTTTATTTAGTCTGTTGTCAATTTATTTCATATTTAGTCTTTGCTGGATTTTGTTTCTCAACTATTTATGATACAATGACATTACATCTGTTAATTTGCCACAACTTGAATAAATTGGCTTTTGTAAGGAGGGGCAGCCCTTCTTTACTCACAGAGGCCAATATCTCATTCTATTGTATTACTAAAGCTCTGACTGGATGTATTGCCGAGGTGAGGAGGCAACACCGACCTCCTGATGGGCTCCGGCCCGATTTAAACTCTGGTCACAATGTACAAAAAACACCAGTTAAGACGCTCCTCCTTCTTCTAAACACACATCACCATCTCTCATTCCCTCCATCTCGCCCCCCCACTCCGCAGGAGTTCCAGAAGGCGCTGGGCTCGAAGCAGCCGGTGTACGACACCACGGTGCGCTCGGGAAGGGCCATGCGAGACAAGGCCACCCTGCCCAGCGACACCCAGAAGCTGGACCACCTGCTGGGGGAGGTGCGCGACAAGTGGGACACCGTGTGTGGCAAGAGTGTGGAGAGGTAAGCACAGAGCACACAGCACAACACAGTGTGATGAAGCATGGTACACGGTAAACGGTACACGGTTACAGTGCAGCACTTCGCTGCGCAGCAAAATGAAGCAAGCTGGTGCCGAGCCAGCTCTCCCCAGGTGTGTAGAGACGAGAGGTCGTGTTCGGAGTGTTTAAAGAGCAGGGAGGCCATTGTGAGGAGGTGACGCTGACACTCACGCAACAGCAGCTCCTCAGGGAGGTGAGCACAGCACAGCACAGCATGGCGTAGCACAGCACAGCAAAACAGAACAAGCCGGTACAGAGCTATCCCTCCCCCCCAGGTGCAAAGTGGTAGTGTTTAGGGTGTTGAAAGGTATTGAAGGCCAGTGTGAAGATGTGATACTCTATACACACTAGCGCCTCCTAGTTGAGAGGGAGGCACAGTGCAGTGCAGCACAGCACAGCAAAACAAGCTGTTACAGAGCGAGCCCAGCCCAGCCCTGCCAAGGTGCTGAAGTCTAGAGGGTACTCAAAGGCAGGGAGGCTGGTGCAAACATGTGACACTCCCAGAAACAGCGCCTCCTATTGGAGCATGGAGAGATAAGCCTCAAAGTCCCGCCCTCCCCCAGGTGCAGTCAAGCACCGAAATGTATACTCGTTTACTCTATGAGCATTACATAGGGCTATGTAGTGCTTCATAGAGTAAACGACTGTAGATTTCATAGGGTCTGAGTTATATCAATTTGTTGCATTATGCAAGCATTTAATAGACGGCAAAAGTGTTTAATGTGTTTAAAGACGGGTAAGGCCAGTTTGGTGGTGTGACACTCATACAACAGTGCCTCCTAGTGGCATAAAAGAGAGAATTTATGTATGGAACATTTCGTAATGATTGTTGTCATAAGAATGCTTAATGACCAGTCCAGAGTTAGTCAGGCTTTCCCATACAGTAATCAAGTTCCCATTTAACATTGTGTCCATGCGGATAAGAAATCCTGAAAGCTGAAAATGCTTCCAGTTCACATAGCCTCTCCAGATGCTTAAATAAATGTGGTTCTTAATTGCGCCATTTTGTTCAACCAAATTACCATGAATGTGCCTGACTGATGCGGATGAGTTGAATAGAAACTACCCAACTAATGACTGTTATGTGAGTGTTAAATAATAAGTAGCTTTTTGAATTGGGAGTGCAAACTAAAATCCAATGGCTCATGAAACAGGACATTAGATCTGAACATAAAATTGTTAATTTTGCTAGGACTCAGACACACGCTCATATGTTGTCTCTCCATTGCTGTCCGCCTCTCCTATAGGCAACACAAGCTGGAGGAGGCCCTGCTGTTCTCCGGTCAGTTTGCTGAGGCTCTGCAGGCCCTGGTGGACTGGCTCTACCGGGTCGAGCCACAGCTGGCCGAGGATCAGTACGTGCACGGAGATCTGGACCTGGTCACCAACCTCATGGACTCACACAAGGTGAGTGAGACAGGGATCAGAGAAAGAGAATGGGAAACTCTGTACTTACTCTCTACAGGCACAGGGACTTTACAGATAGTTAACAAAGTTCACCTTCGGTTTATTTACTTCTATTTACTTAAATTTACTATGTTAACGATATAACATAGTAATATGTTATATAACCCTAACCCTAACCTAAACCAAATCCAAATTCTAAGCCTTACCCTAATCATGCAGTGTTATTAAGAAAGTTCCAATAGATAGTTTATAATTTTAGCGTCTGTACACAGTAAAGATGACGATGCAAGTAAAAAGAGACTAAAGACTGCTTATTTGGAAAAGCTATGGTTTGTTGAGCAAAGTGGAACGTTAGCTTTATCGTATAAGCACTACATTTAAAAGCCTGAACCTTACTGATATAACAAATTAACAAAAAAGCCACTCAAGTGTTATGTGAAAAGCTATATCCTGTAAAAAATCAATAACTACATCGACAGAGTTGTTATGGGGCTGTGTGCTCTTTAAGAAATGAGAATCCTTCAGCCATTTTAATCCAAGGCTTAGGCAACCTTTGTGAAATGGAGATGGGAGAAGAAGAGGGAGGCCTGCGGAATATCACTGGGTCTAAAGGCTGGCTGGGGAGGGAAGGGGGCTCTTAATTCACTAATGGCTTTCCGGTTGTCATGGCAACAGGCCTTCCAGAAGGAGCTGGGAAAGAGGACGAGCAGCGTCCAGGCGCTGAAGCGCTCGGCCCGCGAGCTCATGGAGACCGGCCGCGACGACACCGCCTGGGTCAAAGTTCAGCTGCAGGAGCTTAGCAACCGCTGGGACACGGTGTGCGCGCTGTCCGTCAGCAAGCAGACCCGCCTGCAGCAGGCACACAAGCAGGTGAGAGACTGTGGGAGGAGCTACCCTTTGTGTCTGTCTTCAGGACTAAGGCAGGTCATGTAGAACACACTTAAGTCATATTCTTTTTTTGTTTGTTTGTTTCATAAATAAAGACATGGAAATAAGTATGGGAGGGGTGCTCGACTGTAGGAGGAGCTTGTGTCTGAAATGTTTGTCTTCAGCACTGAGGCAGATAATGTGGAACACATCTAAGTCATATTCTGTTTTTGTTTGTTTTGTAAATAAAGACACGGAAAAAAGTATGAGAGGGGTGCTCAAGCAGAAATGTCACTTTTTCTGATTACATGTCACTCATCTTTGCTCCCTCCTCACTTTTCCTCACCATCTCTGTCTTTCTCCTCTATCTTATTCTTTTCCATCTTACTTTATTCTTTTATATCTTACTCCCTACCCAATCTTTCCTGTCTCTGTCTGTCTCTCTCTCGTTCTTTCTTTCTCTCTTTATTCCTCTCTCTTTTTGCCTCTTACACGTTCTGACTCTCTACCTCCCTCCCTCATTTGACAAGCAACAAGATTTAAGCACATTAGACTATAGCTGTTATAAAGATTTTATTTCAGCATGGTATTTATGATTTCTCCTAGGTTGGGTGTTAGAAAGTAAGTGTCCTCTGCAGCTTGTTAATGCTGAAATATGAGCTCACATCCTCATTGGTGGCTGTTACGAGCAAATGAAAATCGAAAAATTCATCTGATAACTTTTACTTCTCCACCTCCCTCCTTCCCTCCCTCCCTCATACATTTAAAAAGAAACGAGATTTAAACACGTTCGATGATAACGGTCATAAAGATATAATTTCATGATGGTATTTATGATTTCTCCAAGGTTGAGTAAGTGTCCCCACAGCATGTTTAATCTCCAGGGAGTTTGAGTCGGCCTGCGGCAAGCCTGAAACAATTCCAAAATATATTGTTTAATGTATAATACTTATTATAATAACAAATTGCATGCATATCGCTTATTATTTTCACTCCCCCAAATGAAAGAAAAAGAAGTGTGTTTAATCTTTTAATCTCTTACTTTGTCCAAATGAACACTGACTGTAACCAGAGTGTGAATTACCCCGTACCTTTTCACAGGGGATACTACCTTTTACATTTTACATTAATTACAATAATATGTCAGTACCCCCCCCCCCCCCCCACACACACACACACACACACACACACACAGCTATTTTTGTCTCTGTGTAACAAATTGCGTGCATATCCGTTATTATAATTGTTGCGCAAAATGGAAGAAAAATGGAAAAGAAAAGTATCTATAATCTGTTACTTTGTCCAAATGAACACTGACTGTAAATTACCTTGTAACTTTTTAGGTGGGGGTGGGGGTGGGTGGGTACTACTACGTTTTGCATTTTACATTAATTACAATAATATGTCAGTACTCCCCCTGTTACTTTGTCCAAATAAGCACTGACCATCCGTACCCATGTGTCTCCATCTTCTCCCCGTGTGTCCTCTCTCCCCCCCTCCCTGTACCCCCTCCTCCCTCCCCTCCGTCTCTCCCTACCCCCCTCCCTCCCTCTCCCCCCCCTCTCCTTCCAGGCGGTGGAGTTCCGTGAGGCGGTGCAGGCCCTGCTGGAGTGGCTGTCGGAGGCGGAGCAGACGCTGCGTTTCCGTGGCGTGCTGCCCGAGGACGTGGAGACGCTGACGGCGCTGCTGCGCGGCCACCGAGACTTCATGGGCACGGTGGAGGAGCGCCGCTCGGACGTCACGCGCGCCGCCGGCATGGGAGAGGCCATCCTCACCGCCTGCCACCCCGACTCCATCACCACCATCAAACACTGGATCACCATCATCCGGGCACGCTTCGAGGAGGTGTGTCTGTGTGTGTGGGTGTGTGTTAGGGTGTGTGTGTGTGTGTTAGGGTGGGAGTGTGTGTGCGTGTGTGTTAGGGTGTGAGTGTGTGTTAGGGTGTGAGTGTGTGTTAGGGTGTGTGTGTGTGTTTGTGACTCCATCACCACCATCAAACACTGGATCACCATCATCAGGGCACGCTTCGAGGAGGTGTGTGTGTGTGTTTTGGGGTGTGTTAGGGTGTGAGTGTATGTGTGAGTGTGTGTGTTAGGGTGTGTGTGTGTGTGTTAGGGTGTGTGTGTGTGTGTGTGTTAGGGTGTGATTGTGTGTGTGTTAGGGTGTGTGCGTGCGTGTGAGTGTGTGTATGTGTATGTGTTAGGGTGTGAGTGTGTGTGTGAGTGCGTGTGTGTTAGTGTGTGTTGGGGTGTGTGTGTGTGTGTTCTAGGGTGTGTGTGTTAGGGTGTGAGTGTGTGTGTGTGTGTGTGTGTGTGTGTGTGCATGTGTTAGGGTGTGCATGTGTGTGCGTGTGTGTGTGTGTGTGTGTGTGTGTGTTGAGATGTCAGTTTGTGTATGTGTTTGTGTATTAGGGTGTGAGTGTGTGTATGTGTATGTGTTTGTGTTTGAGAGAGACAGATGGAGACATTGCCACAAGCGCATTGCAAACGCCGCAGTCGTTTAGTGTAAACTGCGTGGGCACGACAGCTTAGGTTTCTCAGCTCAGAAACGGATGAAACGTGTGAGCACTGAGCATATGGTCTCACTTCCTACAGGTGCTGACGTGGGCCAAACAGCACGAGCAGAGATTGGACACGGCACTGAAGGAGCTGCAGCACAACGCAGCACTGCTGGATGAGCTGTTGTCATGGCTGCAGTGGGCGGAGACCACCCTGGTTCAGAGGGACACAGAGCCCCTCCCCCAGGACATCCCTCAGCTGAAGTCACTAATCACAGAACACCAGGTGGGCGGGACATTCACATTCTTGGTTTTTCATTGGTTGTCGTATCTGGGGCCAAAACAAGATTCATATTTTTTGTTATTGATTGAAATAAAAGTTGTGCTCACTGTTTCTTCCTATGTTCTGTATGTGTCCGTGTGTGTGTCCGTGTGTGTGTGCGTGTGTGTGTGCGTGTGTGTGTGCGTGTGTGTGTGTGTGTTATTATTCTCCTCAGATGTTTATGGAGGAGATGACCAGGAAGCAGCCGGACGTTGACCGCGTCACCAAAACCTACAAGAGGAAACCATCCGAGACCCCCAGCCTGGCAGACAGGCGTGGAACTCGTAAGTCATTTCACCTACACACGCTCACACACACACACACACGCTCACACACACACACACACACACGCTCACACACACACACACACACTCACACACACACTTACACTCACTCACACACACACACACACACACACACACACACACTTTTTCAGGTAAATGTGAGAGTAGATGAACCTTCCAAACTTTGATGTGCTTAGTCATGCCTCTATACACATGGTAGATTAAGAACCAGCCTCATTTCATGCTTTGCGTCTCTACTTTACATTGATTTTTCACTACATTTTAACTTTTATATTGTTTGTTTTGCTATATTTAGTGAAAGGCGCTCAAAAAAAGAATAACTAATTGAATGATTTGGATGAGGTCTGTACTAACACACATACTCTCTCCTCTGTATTTAACCCCCCCCCCCCCCATTCTCTTACACTCTCCTTGCCTCTCACTACCTCTCTTTCTACCCTTTCTCTTTCTCTCTTTCCCTCCCTCTCTCTCTCCCTCTCTGTCTCCCTCTCTCTCTCTCCCCCTCTCTCTTTCCTGCTCTTTCTCCCTCTCTTTCTCTCTCTCTCTCTCCCTCTCTCTCCCCCTCTCCCTCTCCCTCCCTCTCTTCCCCTCTCTCTCCACTGCAGGTAAGCACCAGCAGCAGCAGCAGCAGCAGCAGCCCCAGGTGCAGGTGCCGGGTGGCAACCCTCGGCTCACGCAGCTCTGCTCCCGCTGGCAGCAGGTGTGGCTCCTGGCCCTCGACCGCCAGAGGAAGCTCAACGACGCCCTCGACAGGCTGGAGGAGGTACTGCAGGGTCATAACTTGTAACCGCAAATCTGAAACGCAAATCTCACTCGTTCACTGTATATAACAAAGTATGTGGTGAATCAGCCAAGATGAACTGAACTGAAACACTGTATAGTGTTAGAGTAAATATTTTTGACACAGTATTAGGCTGTCTAATTTAGGTTAGGCCTATCTAAACCTTTTCTATTTACACACCTATGTAAACACGTTTTGATTACCAGTCCACCAGCTTGAATTACTGTAGCCTTTGGGTGTTTAGTGGCCTTTTTATGGGCTTCCTGTCAGCCGTCTTTGTCCCCTAATGTCCCCCTCTCTGTCCTTGTGACCCTCCTCAGCTTAAGGAGTTTGCCAACTTTGACTTTGACGTGTGGCGGAAGAAGTACATGCGGTGGATGAACCACAAGAAGTCGCGCGTGATGGACTTCTTCAGACGCATCGACAAGGACCAGGACGGCAAGATCACCCGGCAGGAGTTCATCGATGGCATCCTCGCCTCAAGTACGCTAACTGACCCTGAATACTCTCAGTACAAACTAACCTGACTTGAATTACTATCAGTATCATTATGCATGCCACATATCCTGAGATATGTGAGATATCACATAGATCCTGAGAAACACTACGATGGGCAAAAGCATTTCTAAAAAGATCAGAATCTCTCTAAATTCATGTAGTAATCCTTGCTTTGTGACTTGTGTTAAGTGACGAGTAAAACTAATGAATAAAGAGGAAACAAATTCATAGTTCAGTATTACCCATGTGTAGACAACTAACGTTTCGACGCGACTGCGTCTTCTTCAGAGTCAAACAGTCTGTTTGACTCTGAAGAAGACGCAGTCGCGTCGAAACGTTAGTTGTTTCTGCACCATTAAAACCTTTGTCTACGGAGTGCTCCGGTCTTGCTCCTTTTTACACACTGTATATTGTGTCCTGGACCGTGAGCACCTATCGAGGTTGGAAGCGCATCAGACTCCCAGTTACTCTGTGTTGGGATGTTTCATACCAGATTTATCCCCCTCCACCTTTTGACGAGAGTTTAAATTTTAATTCTTTGTTTTAATTGCTTTTAAATTACTTCTCCTGACAGAGTTCCCTACGAGCAAGTTGGAGATGTCTGCTGTGGCGGACATCTTTGACCGCGACGGTGACGGTTACATTGACTACTATGAGTTTGTGGCGGCCCTGCACCCCAACAAGGATGCCTACAGGCCTACTACTGATGCAGACAAGATCGAGGACGAGGTAAGGGCTCGGCCATGAGTCAGGAACATGTTTACATCTGTGTTGTTGCCGTAACGGCAAGGTGACAATTCTAGAATCCCAACCTTAATTGTGATGAGCTTTACTTGTATAGCACTTTTTTATACGTAACCTGTACTTAAAATGAAGGAAACAAAAAAACTTAAAATGGAAAGATAAAAAAACAGAAGAAGGCGGCACAAAAGCAAAAAGGCAGAGTTGTGGAAATCTGAGTAATCACTCGCTCTCCTCCCAATTTCTATTTTTTCTCTCTCCTGTCTTTTCTCTCTCTTTCTCTTTATCACTCGCTCCCTCTCTCTCCTCTCTCACTCTTTCTCTTTATCCTCTTTCTCTCTTTGTCTCTCTCCTTCCCTCCCCCGCCTCTTTCACCGTCTCCAGGTCACGAGGCAGGTGGCACAGTGTAAGTGTGCCAAGAGGTTCCAGGTCGAGCAGATCGGGGAGAACAAGTACAGGGTGAGTCTCAGTCTCCGACATCCGGCCCACTTCATTTCCGCGAGCTCCACAGCTCAGCGTAGCTTTGGCTTTTATAGGCCAGTGACTGGCTGGACCATAACAAGCAGTCCTGCTGTAGTTGACTGACTTAGGCCGTCATCATCGCTGCTGCTGGTCTAGCTGTTTTGTGAATGACCTCACTCGTGCCATAAATGGTTAAAGGAGCATTTCATCTCTATATAAATGTGTGTGTGTGTGTGTCATGACATCACCATGGAAACTGCGCGCTGCCCACCAACAACACTAATGACATCACTGCTGTTCTGAAGCCTGAATGAGCCACTCGCTAGCCAACCGCCAGCCTGCACCCTTCATCACACACACTCACTCGCTCATCATCCTCATCCTCACCCTCATCATTAACCCCGGGTTAATGAGACCGAGGCAGAGGCCTCACACTAACCTCCATTGCATTGCACAGGCCCTGGATCCACCATGCTTCCCAATAGATCGGTTTGAATGTCTGTACGTCAGTTTGTCTGTCTGTCCGTCCGTCTGTCTGTTTGTAAGTCTGTCTGTATGTATGCAAGTCTGTCTATCTGTCTGTCTGTCTGTCTGTGTACCTGTCTGCCTGTCTCTGTCTATCTGTCTGTATGTCACTCTGTCTTGTCTGTCTGTTTCTTGCAACCTTTGGCTTTCCACCCCACTTCTGTCTGCCTCTGTCTTTCCCCATCGCTCTGGCCCTAGGCCCAGGGTACAGTAGGAGCACTCTAACCTGACTATGGCATAGAGCCCAGGGCTAGCCCGCACACTCACTCACCCATTCATCCATACTCATCCGCAATCACACGCCTGCTCCCACACATCATTACAGAGGAGGAAAGTCAGCTCTGTAGACCATAAAGCCTTGTTAAACAAGAAGAGTCAGCAGTCAGGCCTCTGGCAGTCACAGCAGAACAAGACAGTTTACTTAAAGAATGTTAAAGAATAGTTCCACAGTGTAACTAAGTAAATTCTAAATTCTTCAATGTTACTATTTCAAGTAAATTCTAACTTTCATTATGTCACCATTTAAAGTAAATTCTAAATTCTCTACTGTAAATTCTAAACACATCTATGTATAGTCAGAATTAGCGTAGTATTTCGCATGTGAACTGGTCAGACCAACAGGCTGTTGTGAAACCGTGTGCCCCTATATGTTTATTTCACCCTCTTTGTTTTTCTCTCCTCCCTTGTTTTCTTTCTCTTGTTTTGTTTCTCCTCCATGTCCGCTGGATTTATTGTAGTTCTTCCTTGGAAACCAGGTAAAGTGACTGTGGCGTGACGTGCTATAGTGTATTTTTGTATGTGTGTGTGTGTGTGTGTGTGTGTGTTTGTGGTGAAGCCTGTGAGACCGAAGTCCTCCCCCCCCACCCCCCCACCCAAAAAAACCACCCTCCATGCCCCACCCACATTTCTCAGGCATGGTCTCCCTTGCCAAACCCCCCCTTCCCTTCCCTCCTCCCTTCATCTCCTCCCCCCATCTAACCCCACCCACCAACCCCCCCCCCCCTACCCCCACCCACCCCCCTACGCCATTGGTCACACTAAATTCCTCGGACGCCACGGTCGAGGCCCTTTGGTGACCAGGCACGTCCTGTTTGGCAGGAAGAGAGGACAGACGAGCCTGACCCCCAAACCCAACGTGGCCGACATGGCCGACTTGGCCTGCCCGCGTGGGTAGAACAGATGTGGGCAGTGGTGGTGGCAGCAGAGCCGCCACATTTGGGGGGGGGGGGGTAAGCAGTGAGGGGTGGGGTTCGGTTCAGTGGGGCACAATGTCTCACAGGCATCAGCCAGCCCCAGCTTTTTGTGTGCTGCCCTTGACCATATGTATGCCGTGTTGAATACTTTCGGGATGCTAAGCGAGAGGGTTGGTCTTGGTCTTGGTCTGGCAGTAATTCCAACAGCTGGATGTGACCATGATTGTGTTTGCTGGGGTAAATGGGAACGGACTGTCTGTTTGAGGGTTTGGAGCAATGTTAGAGGGCTATAGCTGTCTCTCTCTCTCTATGTGTGTGTGTGTGTGTGCTCTTTGGTGGAGGTTTTCCCAGCAGATGGGGTCTATTTAGCAATCAGTGAGATCAAATGTCCAACAGACATAAACGTCTACAACCATCTAACAACTGATCAGTTCTGAACTTAAACATCAAAATCGGGAAACAAAATCATGTAGTCTTTTTTAGCTTTTTTTGTAATTCCAGGGGAAATTTTGTTTGTGGGAATCATGTGAATGATTTGTGGCATGTCGGTGATGGTGTGATTTTGTGGGGAAGTCAGGAAACCTATCTCTATTTTTTTTTAGATGTTAAATTGAGCCAGTTTGTGCCAAAGAGTCGAGTGTTTTTTCTAACATGATTTTTCTTCCTCTTCTCCCTCAACTTTTTTTCTCTCACCCTCCACCCTTCCACGGTGGAACCAAAATTTCTCTGGATGCTCCCTCTCCCTCTCCCCTCCACCTGCTCCCATCTTTATTCTCTTTCTTTCTTTCTCTCTCTTCCTCTCTCGTTTTCTCTCTCTTATCTCGGTCTCTCTTCTCGGTCTCTCTTTCTCTTCTCTTCTCTTCTTCCCTGTCCTCCCTTCTCTCCCTCGGTTTTTCCCCCAGTTTGGTGACTCCCAGCAGCTGCGTCTGGTGCGGATCTTGCGTAGTACTGTCATGGTCAGGGTCGGGGGAGGCTGGATGGCCCTGGACGAGTTCCTGGTCAAGAACGACCCGTGTCGAGGTGAGTTTTACACACACACACACACACAAACACACGTGCCTGCACGCACACACACACACACACACACACACACACACACACACACACAGACCGTGTCTCCTTCCCACTCAAACAACTACTCAAATGGACACAAACTCACAAATTCTTTCTTACACTCGCACACTATCTCTGTCTCTCCTTCCACACTGTCATATGTATGGCAGGCTAGCTCAGAGATCTTTTATTTTCAGGTGTGTGTGTAGTCACATCCTCTACTTGTACAGATGCCAGGACTGTCACAAGTCTACACCTTCAAGCTCTCTCTCTCTCTCTCTATCTCTCTCTCGTTTTCTACATATCTGTCTCTTTCCTCTTCTCTCTATCGCTCTTCAGCTCTCAGTCTTTTTCCTCTGGCTC
>CM059283.1:9598154-9645654 GCA_030347295.1 Setipinna tenuifilis | reverse complement strand
TTTCCCCTCTGGTACAGAAATCAAACCTGAAACACCAACTCCCTTACCACAAGGCCACGGCTGCTGCATCTTTGAAACACAAATGTTTGTAAAAGCTCGTAAAAGCTTGTCTCTGCTTTAAGAGGCTACAATATCCTACGCTACTGCTCTCTGGCTGTGTCCAATCAGTCGGAAGGAATGCCAGACAACACAGAAGGAGCACGGGCAGTCAAAATTACTCATCACATTTTGACTGTAACTTGGAAAAAAGACACCACCACAAGACCTCGCCCTCACACACGCATACGTGCACAGTCATCACTCTGTCATGTTGGTGCATTTTGTTGTGGTGTTTGTTGGGTCTTGTGATGTTCATAATTGTGCAAGTGTGGTCTGAGTGTGTGTGTGTGTGTGTACGTGTGCGTGTGTGTGTTTGTTAGCGGGTGTGACTGAGTGTGTGTGTGTATGTGTGTGTGTTTGCGTGTTTGCGTGTTTGCGCGTGTGTGTGTGTGTTTGCGGCTGTGTGTGTGTGTGTGTTTGTGGGTGTGTGTGTGTGTGTGTGTTTGCGGGTTTGTGCGAGTGTGTGCGTGTGTGTGTGTGTGTGTGTGTGTGTGTGTGTGTGTGTGTAAGTAAGTTGTTTGTGCATGTCTCAGTCACATGGTGGTCACTGTCATTTGTCACATGTCATCTTGTCCTGTGTTTTCATTGGTTGCTCTTGTCTTTTTGTCTTCTTGTCTTTTTGTCCCCCTGCTCAACCTCCCTCTGCTGCTGCTGCTGGCTATTCTCACTCCCTCCATCCACCCCTAATGGGCTTACCTTTACACACTGTTCAAACACACACACACATACACACACACACACACACACATACACACACACACACACACCTGCACCCTTCCATTCCCTCTCTGTCATCCTTCACTCCTCCCTCCTCTCCTCTCACCACATCTCTCTCTCCTCCTCCTCCACCTCCTCTCTCCATACCTCCATCCCTCCATCCATTCCTCCCTCCCTGTGTCTCACTGCTTGTTTTTCCCAGTCCTCCCACTCTCACTCGCGCGGCTACGCCAAGCCCTGGCTGGCGCACAGTAAAACACCAACTCCCACCAAGTGCCAGCACTCTTCAGATCACACTGCCCAGTCCCCAGGGCAAGAGGTAACAGACACAGTCGCGCGCCCCCAACCCCACTCCCAACCCCCCCATCACACCACACCCTGACCCCCAACCCCAGCTCCTGTCCAACCTCTGCGCTACCTACCCGTAACGCTCCTAACGCTAACCGCTAGTTCACGACAGTCATACTCCCAAACCCCACACACATGCGCACTTTACATTACATCTCACGCAGCCATGTTGTAACCAATGCAGTCTGCACCCCAGGCATTTAGCTGATGATTAAGCAATTAAGCAGATCCGTTATATAACACGGCGTAACAACCTAGCAGTAGGCATTGCTATCATAGTAATATCCAGGGCGTAGCTTACCCCAAAGACTTGTATAGCGCGGCAGTTACTGTGATGAGAGTAAGTACAACAGTCTCGTGATCTCACTACCACTTAGTCATAGCACCTACAAGATTTTTTTTTTTAAGAAAACTGTTCTAAATTGCTAAAGGAATTCTAACGTGATGTTTTTGTCCTCCACCACCACAGGGGGCAGCATCGTCCAAACTAAGGCGTCCGGCATTCCACTCCAGCCGCGGGTCCCTGACAGGGGAGAACGGAGGAGCCACGCCTGCCTCTGCATCCAAGGGACGCCCAGGTGAGCTAAGTGAATCTTACTGTACAGAATTACACCATGCCCTGCCTAACATTCATGGTGAAGCAGCCACTGTGACCAGTAGTGGTTTTAGGGACGGGCGAACAGGGCAGCTGCCCGGGGCCGCCATTTCGTGGAGGGGCGTCACGAGTGCTTGGAGAAAAAAAAAGTAGCCCTGTGTATGATATCGCTGCAATCGGCACATTGACGCCCTCTAACTACAGGTGTGTGTGTGTGTGTGTGTGGGGGGGGGGGGGGGGGGGGGGGGGGGGGTGGGGGGGGGGGGGGGGGGGGGGAGTAAAAGACTGTAGAACTGCCACTGACTGCTAAGAATGTGGTCTAGTGTTTCTTAAGGTGTGGTCTGCGGAGCACTGGGGGTGGTTCCCAAGCAGTTGTGTTAAAATATTATTTTTCATGGTTCTTAAGCTACCTGAAGTGTGCTATGCACAGTGTGTTTAAATGACATGTATATCATCTTCATGCCATTCCCTAGTCAGGGCTGTGATGCTGCACCAATTTATACATTAACATGGCCCTGTTAGCCTCATATGGGAGGGGACTGGTCCTTGAGGTTTTTCTTTAAGTGGGGGGGGGGAGTGGTGCTTGGTCTGAAAAACTTGAGAAACACTGGTCTAGATCATCTCCCAAAAGTCAATCTTGTGATAACACAAGGTTAAGCTAACCTGTCAGTGTAATGGTTCTCAGCGGCCAACTCCCAAACCTATGCTACAATTGATTGGTGTCATTCTCACACCTAATGTACTTCATGACCCGAAGAATATGGGCATTAAGGGAGTATGGACCGAAGAACCTAATGGTTCCAAGAACCTTATGGTTATAGTTCCAAGAACCTAATGGTTCCAAGAACCTTGTGGACCTTATAGGTCACATAAGTGCTGCGCATACTGTACCTGTTTCACTTCACCTGCTTCAACCATTTATTTCTGATTTTACCTCATCTCCCAACTCAATCCGTGCTCTATCTACCAAGTGTGTACAGACAGCTGACTCTTTACTTGGGTAGTCTGCCTACAGAGATTTTATTTAACAGATGCTCTGTTGAAGTTCAATATTATTGTTTACTGAACATCTCTTAAACCAAACCTAATTCCTAAGACTAACCTGAAAAATGTATCGCATTTAGGCAACTTTCAACAAATTATAATCAGAGCCTCTTTTGGTAGTCTACAGGGGACCATAGAAGCAAAGTGTTACCCAGAGACACATAATCAAGGTGTTACTCCATCTTGCAGATGAATGTAGTGCATTGAACTGTTGAAAACAATGAGGATTTTCAGATTAGAGATCTCCCAAGACGGCCTTGTCAGCATTGGCAGCAACTTGATTTTGGCTGCCGTCTGGCTGCATAATCACCTCCTGTCTCTCTCTGTCTCTCTCTGTCTCGCTCTTCCTCTATTCCTTGCCTCATCTCCTCATCTACCCTCCTCTCTTCCCCTCCCCTCTCCTCTCCTCCTCTCCTCTCCCCTCCTCTCCTCTCCTCTCCTCTCATCCTCTCTTCTCGCCTCCTCTCCTCTCATCCTGTCTTCTCCACTCCTCTCCTCTCCTCTCCTCTCTTCCCCTCCCCTCTCCTCTCCTCCTCTCCTCTCATCTCCTCTCCCCTCCTCTCCTCTCCTCTCCTCTCCTCTCCTCTCATCCTCTCTTCTCGCCTCCTCTCCTCTCATCCTGTCTTCTCCACTCCTCTCCTCATCTCCTTTCCTTTCCTTTCCTCTCCTCTCCTCTCCTCTCCTCTCCTCTCCTCTCCTCTCCTCTCCTCTCCTCTCCTCTCCTACTCTCCTCTGCTCTGCTCTCCTCTCCTCCCCCCCTCTCCTCCTCTCCTCCTCTCTCCCCTCCTCCCCTCCTCTCCTCTCCTCTCCTCTCTTCCAGACTCCAAGCGGACCCCGTCGTCGGCGAGCGGCCAAGCCAGCTGGGCGGGCAGCCGGGCAGGAAGTCGGGCCAGCAGCCGCAGGGGCAGCGACGCGTCGGACGCCTCGGAACTCCTGGAGACGCGCTCCGCCTGCTCGGACACCTCGGACACACCCCGCCGGCCCGGCAGCAGCGGGAAGCCCTCCAAGATCCCCACCATCTCCAAGAAGGCGCCCAGCCCAAAGACGCCCGCCGCCGGCAAGAAATAACCGAGCCCCTGCAACGTTTTGCAGACACCCCTCCACCCCTCCCCCCCAGCGATGGAGGTGGAGGGAGGGAAAAGGAAATAAAGAGGGTTCCAAGCCACCCCCACACCCACACCCACACCCCCATCCCCATCGATGGAGGTGGAGGGAAGGGAGAAGAAATAAAGAGGGTTCAAACCACCTCCATCTCCACCCCCACCCCCAGCGATGGAGGTCGAGAGAGGAGGGGAGAGAAATTTAAAAAGTGGGGCCACAGTACATACACAGTACATACACTTGCACGCAGGCTGGCCAGCTACGGTGGCCCAGAGAGTTCAGCACACACGCAAAAAGAGGCTGGGGGCCAGACAGACAGACTCTCGTGAACTGTTCCCCTTAACCAGACCCAGTCTGCCCCCCTAACTCTCCCCCCTTCCTCTCTCTCTCTCCTCTACACAAGGTAGAGTGGAAGTGTGGGGGGGCGGGGGCGGGTTGGGTGGGGGGTCGCTGCTGCTCCATAACTCTCCACCGCTCTCACTAACAGTAGAACCACAGGATGCTGCCTTATTTGTGTTCCTCATCGTGTTCCTTACTTTTGTTTATTTATCCATTCATCCTTACTTACTTACACCTTAAAGACCTTTTTTTTTGCTTTTTTTTTCCACAAAAGAGTTGGGTTACAGATTCTTCAGCACAGGCACTTGGACTATCACTCTGTCGCTCCCACTCTCTCTTACACACACACACACACACACACACACACACACACACACACACAGAAATGGACACATTCATATAGCCATACACTACCCTACAGCACAACTGGTACAGGGCACTCTGTGGTATGGCAAAGACAACCGGTGATCCTCTGCTCAACCGATCCAATTCCTCCATGAACTGTCTAATCCAGAGAGCAAGGGGAAGATCTTGGTGTGTGTGTGTGTGTGTGTGTGTATGAGTGACCAGCATCCAGACGCAAAGACCAGCTGCAAGACTACCGAGCCAGACCACAGAGATAAAGGACAATTACTTCACACCACAGGAACATGTCCGGGTCCACAACATGTGAAGGGGACTTTCAGCTGTGTTGTGTGGAAAACAAGTAAACAAAATGAAAATAAACAAAAAAAAAAGAGCTCCACTAAAATGGACAGATGCACTTAAGCCAGGGATTTTGTGGGGAATCATGTGCACATGATAGTGCAACAAACACACACACACACACACACACACACACATGCAGGACACACAAACATACACAGTGAGTGTTCCAGCACTCTGTAGTAATCAGACTGAAACCATGTGTGTCCATGCTTTCCAATCCTGTGTGTTTGTGTGTGTGTGTGTGTGTGTCTGTTTGTGTGTGTTCTTGATTGTGTTTTAAAAAACCAAACTCCAGACGCCCAGCAGACTGCACCCTCTGCCTCATACACACAAGATACACAGTTTGGACATCACTGAGGACTGTGTACTGGACACTGTACACACCAGCCCCCGTTTAACCTTTGACCCCTCTGGTGTCGTCATGGTAACCCGTGTGCTCACATCGTCGTGTTTTGTTTTGTTTTGAACTCTGCTTCCTTCCTCACAACTTACAGAAAGGTTTTTAAGGTCATTGTGTCACTTCACAGTATGCAAAGATTAATAAATTGTGAATGTCTCCTTTTTTTCCTGATTAATTTATAATCCTATTGTATTTGTTTTTTTGTTTTTTGTTCTTTTTTCTAGTATAAGAAAATGTGTATTTATTTTTCCGTACAGGATCATATCACCTTTGGAGAGTGACTAGTATTAAAAAAAGAGTTCTGAAGATGTTAATGATGATGATGATGATGACGATGTTGATGATGAAGACTTTTTAAAACCCTGGAGACTGCCTCTCCATGAGTAGAGTTTACTTGATCATGTTTTTCATTTTGTAGTTTAACTGACAAAGGAAGTTGACCGATTCCAGTGGTGGCCTTCTTCACCTGTGACTACAAATCCCAGATCCTTTCAAAAGTGGCTTCCTACTCATGTGTAGGTTACAGCAGCATCTTCAGACGTAAACGAGGAGGACCTTGGGAAGAGGGGGGTGGTGATTGGATAGTGGTGGTGGGGGGGCTCTGCTTAAACCCTCCACCCCTGCACACCCACCCACCCACCTAACCCCCCCTCGGCCACCTCGTCTTGATATAGGCTCTTCAAATTGTCTTTGTCAGTGACAAACATTGCTCCTCCGTTTGTCATGCAGAGAATGAAAGCAAACGTATGGCACACCTAACGAGGGCGAGCAATATGTTAAGGTGGTTCGTATTTATTTATTGTATCCAGGAAGCAAAGAGGAGGAGGAGGAGGAGCCATCGAAGGGATCCACCTTTCGATTCTGTTACTGTCCAATGTAACATGAAATTGAGTGTGGGGTTGGGGTGGGGATGAAATTGTGTAAAAGAAAAAAAAATAAGATTATAAAAAAAAAACCTTTTTTTGTTCTTTTGTATTAAAATAATGCTTGCAGTAAAATATCAGCTATGTCTATTGTCCTCATTTCTCTGACTGTGAAATTATAGGATGTTGGGTCAATGAGTGAGTCATTTTGGTGTGAAGAAAGTGGTGACTGGCTAGATCAACAAGAATCCCCTGTGTGTGTCTGTGTGTGTGTGTCTCTGTGTGTGAGAGGGAGATAGACTGAATCCAGTGGTGTAGAGGATCGTAAGTGCAAGTAAACACCTTTAAATTGCAAATAAGTTTTTACTTGACTTTTATAATCATTTATGGTCAACACATGCATGCAGTACTTAAGCCATCTGTTGCAACCAATGCATGTACAGTCTACTTGCCTTTCTTTCAACCACTACTTGTGTGTGAGCGTGTATGTGCGTGCTTGTGTGTGAGTGTGCGTGTGAGTGTGTGTGTGAGTGTGCGTGTGTCTTTGTGTAAATTTCATGGATAACAGGAAATAATTAGGAGTAGGGTGTAATTACAGTGCCAGTGATAAGGACACACCCTACTACCCTACTAGGGGCTGCCTGTGCTGAGGCTCATGTGGGGCAGGAATCACAGCAAAGCTTATGGAGAGGAACGATAACTACTCGTGCATGTCTGTGATGGTCTCTGTGTCTGTGTGTGTGTGTGTGTGTGTGTCTGTGTGTCTGTGTGTGTGCGTTCCCGGGTACAGGATTTTGTATATGTTTGGTGTTTCCACAGGACGGATGGGGTTTAGGAAGGGTGGTGTTTCACAGCTTTGCGTTGGAGTGTGTGTGTGTGTGTGTGTGTGTGTGTGCGCGCTTTTTACAGACCTTACTCTGCAGCTGTGTGTGTGGGTTAACATACAAATATTTAAACCCACTCACATCCTCTCCCACATACATGTCATCACCACAGCCCCAGCGCTACTGACCATCCGTACACACACACACACACACACACACACACACACACAGTCACAGTCTCTGCCCTCTCTGAAATCCACTCGGTGTGTAAAATTAATCTTTCATCGCCAACAAATTAGCCAGAAACACGGAAGCTAAACAGTGTGTCTGTCTCCAGTAGCTACTGCACCCACCTGAATGGGGATCCTGCACACTGCTTTCCAGTCGGTTTGGCACGCTGGTCTGGCCTCAGTGGCTCGGCAAGACCATGTGACAGCATTTCAAAGTGACCACAGCACTGGGCATGTTTGAAGACACACTACACACACACACACACACACACACACACACACACTTACTCACCAGAACTTGCTCAGACATAAACCCTGCACTATATTTGAACGTGTTCCCGGGGGCTGAGATCCTTCGCAGAAATCTGCGTATCCTATAAACACAAGCCTGCATTCAACACCGTTGATTAAGACTAATGAAGAAATCCACACTGGCAATACTTTTCTCCCTGACATCAAAGCCATTTTTTTTTCCTTTTTTTCTCTTTTTTTGATGAAAATTACAGACCTTCACAGCCCCTCCGTGTGATTTGCTAAGATAAACACATACCTTCATTCATTTGTTGTTTTTCTGTCAACACAAGGGATGGCACTAGAACTTAGATAACATGGTTGGGAAAAAAAATGGTTTATGTATGGATGAGGGGGAGATGAAAGGAGGATATGAAGAAGAACGGGGAAGAAAAAAAAGAAGGCAGGAGGAGGGAAGAGAGGAGAGTCATGAAGGGCTGTGGAGAGAGTGAGGAGGCTTAGCCTTCGGTTTTGGAAACACCCTCATTGAGAGGGCCATCCTGTGATGTGCAAGGCTTTGGTGATTACACACTGCACTGCACATCAGACCAAAGAGGACTTTGAGGGACAGCAGCAGCAGAGAGCTTCTGGTAGGCTTACAGTTTTAGGGATATGGACATATTTTGGTAGGCTTACAGTTTTAGGGAACGTGGACTTCTTTTTGTAGGCTTACAGTTAAAGGAGTATGGACATATTTTGCTGACTGTTGAATGTGTACCTGAAGGACTTAAGGGAGTCTGTGGTTTTTTTCTGTGCTTTACTAAAATCCAAATGATCAGTTTTCTCTGTGGAAAATGGAAACGTGTTTAACATTTTGAAGATCTTCAGAGCAAGAGTGGGAAACAAATCTGGTTTCATCTTGAGGGAGTACTGAGAGATCTAAAAGCTTTTGAGCCTGACGATTGCTGTGGATGTTTTCCATGCCTTGTGGATATACAGTGTGGTTTTGATCAGGTCGAGGCTTGCTCGCCTTGCTGGATCTGGCTGAATTGGCAGGTGTGACATTTGATTTGGGAGCCTCGGAAGAAAAGCTTGCTTGTGTGTCTGACCCGTTTTATTTATTTTGTCCGTGACTCATATATCACGTCCCTGACGGTGCCCAGCAGACGTCCACCTGCTCTCTCTCTCTCTCTTTCTCTCTCCCTCTCTCTCTCTCTCCCTCTTTCTCACTCTCTCTCTCCTCTGCCTCTTATGCTTCTCCAAAATTCACTCTTGCAAGGAGCTAAGTAACTAACTTCAGAAAAAGTCCATGTTGATGTTCCTCTGCTCTGGCTGTGGCACCCCTTGCTAGTCATTTCTTCCTCTGAACGCGCGTTTCAAACGGCTTCTTTCAGGAACCGGGCACTGCAGCTCCTTTGGAGACACATGAAAAGCTGGTCACCCAGTGAGAGGAGAGAGTATTTAAACTAAAAAGGGGGAGTAATGAGAACAGAGAACACAGCTCTGTCTTGATGAAGCACCAACCACAGACGAGTATCTTCCAGGACGCGTAATAATAATTAACTGGTCGTATGGTCAGTCGGTGAGGTGACTGACACCTCGTGCTGGCCTCACTGTGTGATTGATAGTCACTTTTATGCTGGTGCAGAGAAGCGTTCCGGAATATTCTAGACTGCTTTAAAACAGTAACACTCTTCAATTGAAAGCAGAAGGGGCCAAAAAAACGAGACTCAAGTAGTACCGTGCTGTGGCTTCTCATATAGCCTTGAAGTGTGACTGAACAGTACAGACATAACCGCAACCATGGCCGTGGATCCCTTAGGTCAAGACACCGCAGAACGCTGTGAGAGGAGCAGCTCCAGAGGAGCAACACAGACACCCCTCTGCTGTCGAAGGGGCCACAGCAGCAGTAGTGTCAGCAGACTGGGCACAGGCAGGAGATCGTCCCCCATGGCACTGCTGGTCACCGTGTGTGTGCTGCTGCTGCTGTGTGTGTGCGGTGGCGGCGGCGGTGGCGGAGTCGAAGGGGTGGTCCACTCCAGCTTCCGACGCCTGAGCGGACGCGAGAAGAAGGAGATGCAGCGGGAGATCCTGTCCGTGCTCGGCCTGCCGGGGCGACCCCGTCCCCACCCCCCGCTGCGGCCGCCCTCCTCGGCGCCCCTCTTCATGCTGGACCTGTACCACGCCGTGTCCGAGGCCGAGGAAGGGACGGGGGGCCGGCTGGCGGCGGACGGTACGGGACACGTGCACGCTCAGACCTTCCCCACCATCAGCACGCACATGCCGCCTCTCGGCTCCGTCGTCAGCGAGGCGGACACGGTCATGAGCTTCGTCAACCTGGGTGAGTGAGTGGTGGTGGATGTGGACAGGGGTCAAAGTTCATACATGTTTCAAGATGGCTGACACGGTCGTGAATGTGTTAACCTGGGTGAGTGAGTGAGTGGTGGTGGATGTGGGTAGGGGTCAAAGTTCATACATGTTTTAAAATGGTTGACATGGTCACGAGCGTGTCAGCCTGGGTGAATGAGTGGAGGTGGATGTGGGTAGGGGTCAAAGTTCATACATGTTTGGCCAACATGGTCACGAGTGTGTCAACCTGGGTGAGTGATGCCAGGGGTGATTTAGTGAAGTCAAGTCAAGTTAATTTGTATAGAGCATTTCATTTCATATGTTTTACAAAAATAAAATCAAAGAACAATATGTACAGGTAGGGTTCAAAGTTCACACGTGTGTTTAGATGGCCGGCATGGTCATGACTCATGCGCTATTCCACCCTGGGTGAATAGGTGTAGGGGTCATGTGGGTAGGGGTCAAAGTTCACCACGTGTTAAGATGGCAGACACGATCATCAGTTTTTTTTTAGCCTGGGTGAGTGATGGTGGATTCCAGTAGGGGTCCAAAGTTCACGCATTCTTAAGGAATGGCATGACAAAATTGCCCACACAACTCTATAACACAGAAGGTGAATTACACGAGATATATATACTGTATCTATACAATATATATGAGCCATACCACAGACCGCTTTTCACCATTCACAGAACCACCTGATTCCAACACGTACAAATCTTCAGCCAGGTGGATAGGCTATGTACATGATGCACATGGCAAGACGTTTACTCTTTGAGGCTGAGGTTTTACATGTCTAGAATCTCTAGACAACACTTTCTCTTCGAGGGCATTCCATATGTATTTTGGCACTCCGAGGTTTCGGCATAAGCTATGTTTAAAACAGGAGTACGTCACGAGCAGGGTTGCTCTTATGGAATGCTGTTGGTAAACACCTTCTCTTCAGGAACCAGTAACAAGCATCATTGCAAAACCACATGAAGGCTGAGGAGAAAAGAAGCCATTTAAATCACTGCAGCAACTTGCAGTTGTCAACAGAAATTTTGCGTTTGGAGGTCCTGCTGTGTAGTTTGGCAAGGCAGACGTATGGGGCCATCCCTGGTAAAGACCCAGTCGTGTAGCTAGTAGGGCTGTTCTCAGCTGTAGACAGAGAAGACTGAACTGATGATTACCGATGACAGATATGCTGATTATGCTCGAGATTTGTTGGGGCGGTATGCAGTGTTGGCCAAGCTCTCGTCCTCTCCTCTCTCGTCTGTCAGACGTTCCCAGCTCGCCACTACCCCACCGTAAAAGACTCTTTTCCTGTTTCACTTCAGACAGCTCCGATTCTTATCACTAAATAAGTTAAAACATCCTCTGCTCCAATTGTCTCCTTCCTCTCTCTCACAGAGGAAGACCCTGGGAACTCACTGGATTACAATTATCTATGGTATATACAGTGCATCCCAAAGTGACCATTGTTTATGTGTATAAAACACATTATTCGTTACTGGACATAATCGCCGATGGAAAAAAAAGCTAAATGTGTAGTCTATGTGTGGTAATTGCATGGGAAGAAAAGACACTGTTTAGTTAAAGTAGGAAACTCAGATGTGCATCATCTTCATAAATCTGCAACATTAGACGCAAAAAACTACTCAACGATGGAAAAAAACGGAACACTTGCAGCTTTTACTTTTGAATTTGCAGACAGACTAATGTTACATTTGCAAACATATCTACGTTGGGACGGACTTTTTTTTGGCTCTGACGAAGATGCAGTGTTCCTGAAATGTTGGTTTGTACCACTAACAGCTGCAAATGTATCCGTGTGCTTCAGTAGTCCTCTGATTTGTGTTATGTATTATTCAGTGCCTGGACACAGTTGCCAGTGAAAACATTTCTGCGTATTGTCTGTGTGTGGTACAGTACATGCATGTTAGAAGTACTCCCACTGTATATTCCACCACCATAATACAGTCTACATTCGAAATGATTGTGTGTGTGTTGCATGTGGATTACCATATAGCTCCAAAAACACACACATACACATACACACACACGCACACACACACATACACACACACACACGCACACACACATACACACACATACATACACAAAAACAGATCAATCACACAATTGACAGCGCCAGCTGAACGAGAGGGGCAGGTCATGTGGACTGCACTGCACTGCACTCTCCACGGCGGACGGAGGGACCACACCAGTGCGGTCCACAGCACCAGCAGCAGTCCAGGCATGGAGATGAGGGGGCTCGAGGAGAGAGAGAGAGAGAGAGAGAGAGAGAGAGAGAGAAAGACACAGAGAGTGAGAGAGAGAGAGAGAGAGAGAGAGAGAGAGGGAGAGAGAGAGCAGCACAGCTGTGCAGAATTACAGGGCTCGTTGCAGCACTCAGCAGATGAAAATACTGCTGGATGTCTCTCTATATATATCCGCGCACCCTGTAATTAGTGGTGCAGCGCTGTTGGGCTGCTGGTTTGGCGGGGTGTAATTACAGAACGTTCTGGTCCAGGACGGGGGTGTCAGTCTGCTTCCAGCGTGCTCGGCAAGGTCACACACACACACACACACACACACACACACACACACACACACACACTCACTCCTCTCCTCTTGCTCCGTTCCTCTGTCTTGTTGCGATTCTTCTTGTGCTGTGTATCTGTCTGCCTCACTTTATGCTCCAATCCATTCTATATCCACGTTTCTTCTCTTTTTTTGTTGTTTTGTTCTTGTTCCCTTGTTCTGATTTTAGGGTGTGCGTCCTGTCCAATCTCAAGCTGAAACTTGCATTCTATCACCACCACCTAACCTTGCCAGCAGTTTGTTTCAGTTTCTCTTTCTCTGTGTCTGTCAGACATATTGACTGTCGTAAACATCCATATGGAATCCCACAAGGATAAATATTTGGAGCCTGACTCTTTTTCTTAAATATTAACTTTCAAAGTCAATTATTAGAAAAGATACAGCATCAGTTTCAGTGGGTAGAGTGAAGTTACAAGGCCTTGAGTAACCATAATTCAGGTTCCTGTCTCTTGCAATTGAGCTAAGATGCTGCCAAACCTGCGGCAAGATTGTGTAGTTTAATTTCGTTTCTGATACCGACTTATTGTTTAGGCCAACACAGAGGGGTTGCTATACCTAAAAGTAATTTGGTTTTAGTCAGAAATTACTCCATGAGACTAAGAGATCAAGGTATGAGTAAGATCCTGACAAGATGGTAAACAGAGGATGAATGCAACAGTCACAAAGGAAACTATTTCTCTTCTTCTCTTATTATCATTCTGACTCTTGTGGGTCAACATATAAACCTCTCTTTTCAATCAAGTTGTGCTTAAAGATGAAAGATTTCTTCCTTTTATAAAAGGAAGTGCCCATAGTCTAGAGAGCTTAATCTCTCTTGGACTTCTGATCTCTTTTTAAAAAATGCTTTACTTGTACAATCGAATAACTTAACAGTTCCTCTCTGTAACTCATGAAATGTGTCTTCGTCTTCCTCCTCTTCCAGTGGAGCACGAACGGGACCTGCGCCAGCCGCGGCCGTACTGGAAGGAGTTTCGTTTCGACCTGACGCCCCTCCCGCAGGGGGAGACGGTCACGGCGGCGGAGTTTCGCATCTACAAGACACTCACCATGGGGCAGAGGGCCAACCTCACGCTGCACATCTCCGTTTACGAGATCCAGCGAGAGAACAAACACAGGTGCTAACCGTAACCGTAACCCTTACCCTAACCCTACGTGTAGGCAGTACACTTCTCCTACCTCTAAACCTAACCCTAACCCTCACCAAGCACTACCACAGTGCAAAACCACAGCTTTATTTTTTAGGTTTTGTTACATTTTCAACATCCCAAGTGCATTGACATTGGCATTACACATTTCTTCATTGCTGTTAAGAACAGACATAAGTACTGCACTCTCGAAAACCACATCTTTATTTAAGGTCTTGTAAGATTTTTAATATTTTTCCTTTGCATAACACAATCTTCCTCGCTGTTACAGGCACACTTTACAGCTCACACTTTGCATAATATATGCATTGTATATTCTAATGGCTGATCTCCCCACATGAACACAGCAGTAGGATGACCACAGTGGTTCACTGATTCAACCTCCCTCTGTGATCCACAGTTGTTAAAATCCAAAAAATACCAAGGGGACAGGGAGAGTCTTGTATTTTATCTGCATACACTTTTCATTATTATTATTATTATAGTTTATTATACACTTTTCAAGCATTTACTGTAGCTCTGGCTGTAACTTCTTTGCCAGATGCTGTGTTGTAAAAGGTTGGCAGTATGCTATGATGCACCTAATGACCTGTAAAGTAATGCATTGATTTTCAATCTGTTTGAGTCTCTACTTGTGAATTAATGTAATGAAGCATATGGTATTTTTCATCGACTGCATTTGCATAGAGATGTCTTTCTGTTGCATAAGGTCAAATCATTGAAAGTCGCATCATTTGGTGGATCATGGCAACCTGTTATCCTCGCCTGTATATTTGGATAAGACTAAGTAGTGTTGTAGTGTCATATCTCCCCTGTGGTCAGATTTCTCTTCAGATTTCTGGGATTATTTTCTATATCAACTTTCTGCTGTTGCAGATAATGTGGTCAATTTCATATTCTCTCCAGTATCTGATCTGATCAGCTAGTCATTGCCTTGCTTTGCTGTTTGGTTCAACATTCACTCAACTACCTGCTTACCCATCATTGTGCAATGATGTCCCCCCACCACAAACCCTTGCACTGTCATTACAAGGTCAGCTGAGGACCCATAATGACAGTTGTTTATACATAAGTCATTTAGGGCAATACACATAAATGCTTATAGGAGTAAGCCGCCAAGGTCAGCAGTAGCGTATTGATTGCATTTTATATTGCATGTAATTTAGCTAACACTATTATCCAGGGTGACCTAAAGTGAATTACTGTAGGTACAGCCCCCCCCCCCCCCCCCCCCTAGGGGAATGTACTGTAGGGCTGGATACCTTGCACTAGCATACTTAAGCTGTTGGTAGCTGTAGGGTTTGTCATTCACTTTCACACAGACATTTTTCTATTTTCGTTCTATATTTCACTATGTGCACAGTGGTAAAGGAGTGGATAACCTATGCATAGGATTCACATCCTGTGCAATATATTCACAGGATGTGAATCATTAGCAACCATGAAAGGGCAAGTAAACATAGTTTCGTTATTTAAAAAGGTGCACAAAAAGGGCACGTACTGTAGCTGTGTTTACCCTCCATTACATCACTGCATTTGTACAGTCAGAGTAATTTTCCATTTTTTCTATTTTTCTTTGGTTATGTTAGGAACAGCAGCTCACACAATTTCCCATACAGCTGTACATATTGTATATTGATGTAAGGGACTGTTTATTTGTGTGGTCGTTTATGCGGACATATGTTTCAGTTTATAGTCATGGCTGTAAATCCTATTATAGTAACAGTGACGTCCAGAATTCTCTGTCCAGAATGTTCACTGGTTCGCTATATAGTTCCCTATGTAGTGCCCTAAAGCCTGGATACATGAAATATTGCTATTTATAACCACAATTAGTTAATGTGTTTACACTGTCAGACATGTGGAGATTAATGCATCGGATTCACATGAATCTTGCAAAATCCAATTTGCATCATCTGTTGGTTTTTAATATTTAAAAAAAAAAAAATCTGTTTTTTTTTTGCTTGTTTTTTTTTGCTGTTAAAATTCTGCCCTCTGCCTTATTGCCTAGATTTTAGGGACACCCTGTATAGTAAATGTGAATGAGTGAGCATTTTGTATTTGCCCTGAATTAAATTCTCACGTACCGTAACAGTACAGTTGTCTGCTGTTCCAGGGAGCCAGAGTTGGTGCTGCTGGACATGCAGTCGGTGCCAGCGGGGCAGGAGGGCTGGCTGGCGTTCGACGTGACCTCGGCCAGCAACCGCTGGCTGCTGAACCCACGCAGCAACCTGGGCATACGGCTCTACGTGGAGACCGAGGAGGGTGAGCCACCGCCAAGTGTGTGTGTGTGTGTGTGTCTGTGTGTTTGTGTGTGTGTGTGTGAGAGGGTTTGTGAGTTGGGTGTCTTGTTATAATGTCAAAAGAAATACAAAAATGGAATACAAAAAATGTCATTACCTAAAACATCATGTACTTATAAATAATGGCCATGTCTATATATTTCTCACATTATAGTGTAGTATGTATAGCAATGTAGTAACATTAAAGTGTAGAACTCATCATACGGCATATGCAACATGTGAATGAGTAACATGTGAATGAGTAACATCTAAATGAGCAAACTAGGTCCAATTATCCTGTGTAGTGGTAACACGTCACCCACCCCCTTGACCTCTTCCCCAGACCGGTCACTGTCGGCAGCAGGGGTGGGCCTGGTGGGCCGGCACGGGCCGCGGTCGAAGCAGCCCTTCATGGTGACCTTCTTCAGGGCCAGCCAGGCCCCATGCCGCCCACCCCGGGCGGTCAGGCAGAGCAACCCGCGCAAGAAGAAGCCCAAATACGTCCTCCCGCACCCCAATAGGCCCGGCATATTTGGTGAGCTCGCCAAACAGGGACTGTGTTTTATCTAGTTTTATTTCATTTTATTTCATTTTATTTCATTTTATTTCATGTATTTATGTATATATGTATATATGTATGTATGTACAGTATGTCACAAAAGTGAGTACACCCCTAACATTTTTGTACTTTTTTTATTATATCTTTCCATGGTAGAAGTCTAAAGATATAACACTTTTACAATGTAAAGTAGGCAGTGTACAGCTTAAACCTACTTTACATTGTATTAAAGTGTTATATCTTCAGACTTCTCACATGGAAAGATATAATAAAAAAATGTACAAAAATGTGAGGGGTGTACTCACTTTTGTGACATACAGTAGGCCTACTGTGTGTATGTATGTATGTATGTATGTATTTATTTATTTAGTTAGTTACTTAATACAATTTTATTTTATTTTATTTTATCTACACAATCTGTAAAGCACTTTGGTTGTAAATGTGCTATACAAAAAATGTACTTACTTACTTACGTCTTATGGTGACTTGCTCAGTGGCAGTGGTTGTCAAACTGGGCAGACTGGTACACAGCAGTTAAAGGCTTGGCAACCACTGGCGTAGGATGATCCTTTGTCTAACATAGTTTTTCCATTTCCTGTGGACAGATCAGATTCCTACAAGCGGCGGACAGGCATGCAAAAGGCACGAGCTGTATGTCAGCTTCAGTGACCTGGGCTGGAAGGTGAGTTTTCTCAGACATGCCAACACAGATTTAAAAATTATTTTTGTGGTTTTCGTGGTTTTTGTGGTTTGGTCAAAGCCATCAATTTCCATGTACAGTAGGCTATAGTGGCTACGAACTGCTGTGGACACACTCACACATCATGTGTGTGTGTGTGTTAATGTGTGTGTGTGTTTGTGTGTATGTGTGTGTGTGTAAGTGTGTGTAAGTGTGTATACTATACACACACACATACACACACACACACACACACACACAGACACAAACACACACACACATACACACAACCTGGGAGAATTTCTATCTTGTGTTTTTGAGACGTGACTCAACTCAGCCAACTCTGGTCTGTGAGCGAGACTAAACAAAAGCCCAGTGATGCATAACCGCCATGCTGATAGTGTGATTGTGCCCCCCCTCTACACCCCCACCCCCACCCCCCCAGGACTGGGTGTTGGCCCCGCGAGGTTACTCTGCCTACTACTGCGATGGCGCATGCGACTATCCCCTGGGGGCCTGCATGAATGCCACCAACCATGCCATCATCCAGCTGGTGGTCAGTTTCTCTCTATTTCTCTTTATTACTCTGTCTCTCATTTTCTCTGTCTCACCCCAGCTCTCTATCTCTCTGTCTCTGTCTGTCTGTCTCTGACGCTCTGGATAAGATTGTCTGCTAAATGCATACTACTAACAAAATCATTATTATAATTATTAAAAGCATTATTATTATTATTATTATTATTATTATTATAAGTAGTAGTAGTAGTAGTAGTAGTAGTATTACTATTAGTAGTAGTAGTTGTTGTATTACTATTAGTAGTAGTAGTAGTAGTGGTATGAAGACCATTATAAAGACTATCATCATATCCTTTCCAACATACACATTAATACTGACAAATGTCATGTTATTGAACAGGTCCACCTCATGAAGCCGGACGAGGTGCCCAAGGCCTGCTGTGCCCCCACCAAGCTGAGTCCCATTTCAGTGCTCTTCTATGACGACAACAACAACGTCATCCTCAAGAAGCACCGCAACATGGTGGTCAAGACATGTGGCTGCCTATAGCATCCTCTTGCCCATGATTTAACACACCCCCAGGACCCTGACAGACCCCCTACACACACACACACACACACACACACACACACACACACACACACATACATACACACACACACACACATACACACATATGTCTAGCACAAAGCAACATGGTGGTCAAGACATGCGGCTGCCTATAGCACCCTCTGGCCCATGATCCAACACACCCCCAGGACAGACCCCTGCACACACACACACACACACACACACACACACACACACACACACACACACACACACACACGTCTAGCACAAAGCATCATGGAGGTCAAGACCTGCGACTGCCTGAAGCACCCTCTCGTGCTGTGCGTCTACCCAGGACTGCCTGTAGCATGCACACATATAAACACACACCTAAGTCTAGCATGAAGCTACACACTTCTGAAGAGCATTTACTTTTTTAAATTATTTCCGCCGAGTGCAGTTTGCAGCCATGTTTAACAGCATTAATGATCAGAGGTGCCCCATTGGAACTGTTTTTCCTTGTCTTATAATAATTCTAGAACTCTAGAATACTCTAGAACCTTTTGCACACACATGGATGGACACAGAAGTAGGTCCTCAGTTTCTGGGTCAGCTCAACCCCACTAACACCAGCAGTCACATTAGGATAGTAATGTGTGTTTGTGTCTGTCTGACTGTTCACTCATAATTCCTTGTATCATGGTGAATTCAACACACCAACATGCCCATTTGTACCAACTAGTGCAGAGCTCTGTTGATGCAGTGTGGTGTGAGAAGGGGAGTGGTTATGGTGCCCAGAGTGACACACAGACCAAAGAGAAATGAAGCTTGTTTTACTGATATATTTGGCCTTTTTTGTCTTATCAACATCAAACTTGGCACTAAACTCACTTGTGCCATTAGCAAGACACCTATTAAAATTAAGCTCAGTGGAACGAATGGTTCATGAGTTGTGCATGGACCAGACAGAGTTACACACACACTGACAAATGTTCCTTGCATTTATAGATAGATATACTGTCATATAAAAGAGTAAATGTATGCACCTCCCTCCGCAGTGAGACAAGGTGCAGGACAAAAAAATGCAATAACTGTCTGTGTATGGGTATAGTATTGCTCCCAAAAGGTTTATTAAACCACATAAATGACAATTTTTTGACCCAGCAGGGCCCTGGGGGATATGAAGGTGGTGAAGTTTGTGTTTTAATAAACCTTTTGGGAGCTATATTGCTGTGTGGACATTCATTTCTAGCTCATACTAGTATATTATTCCTCAGACATCCTGGAGTTTCATGTTATTTAACTGACATGTTTGTATCTAACTGTTGTGTACAGAAATCCTCCAAACAGTGCCCTTAGAAAAAAATCTATTTTGACCCCCGTTGAAAACGATATCAATAGAAATCTCTTAGAATAGAAAGATCTTAAAATCAGCTAGTATATCTTTCACTGTTAATGTTTTTCCCACAGAATCTTTAACGAATAGTACCATTTGTCTCACAACACAAGGTGGAAAAAGATGAAGTAGGAAGCAGCATATTTCAAACCATTGAACCTAAGACTTGGGCAAATAATTGGTGTACATAATGTAATGAGAATGAGTTTTTAAAGTCATTTCATTCACAGGTGCTGCTACAGCTGTTTTGGCAATTACCCAACACAGTGGTGTGCAAACTTGCCAGTAGAATATTTTATATCAGAAGAATCTTATCCCTTGTTCCAGATGACCGCTAAATAAAAGAAACTTGTTGGTTTGCCTGGCTCTTGCGCTGTGCGTAAATTCAGTGGGCGCATGCTTTAATAAAGTGGTTCTTTATCTCTTTATCCCTTACCCCACCTACTCCAAGTTTGCCTACTCTACAAACCCATAAACACATAAGTAGTGCTCTCGATAAGCGGATCACACCTTAGTTGATCGCATCCGATATCCAGTGGTTAAATTGGCTTTTGTAGGGAGGGGGAGCCCTTCTGTACTCACAGTCAATATCTCACTCTATTCCATTGTATTACTATAAATACTGTAGCAGAGAGAGAGCTCAGCTCCGGCTGGCTGCATCGCCGAGGTCAGGAGGTGGAGCTGAACTCCAGAGGGCTCTGGCCCAATTTAAACTCTGCCTATATCCCTTATCAAGATACCAATATGATTAGACTGACTGTTACTGTATGTAGTATCTTTGGTCAAGGCTGGATAGAAGAAGTAGAGGGGCTTCAAGTGATTGAAACCACCTATAACCACATGTAGTGCTACTGTGGTGTAGTTCAAAACAAACTATCAAGTCTTGCAATATTCAATGTCTTGTTGCTAAAGATATAGCCACAAATGAAATTAAGCCTTGCGTAGGGCTGTACAGGCATATCAACAGCAACCTTGGAGATTGTCCTGATAGATCTTTGGGTAGCGCAGAGTTTGTGTTAACAGCACCACCTGGTGGTAAACTGTACAAACAAACTGTATCCACCATTGTGAGAGCCAAAAAAGTAAGACTTTATTTTGCAATGTCGGTATTACAATGTATGTGCCGAATTAGGTAAAGTGATACTGTGTAACAATATGTAATATAATGTACTAGTCTTGTACTTACATAAAGTATCTTTGTCACAAAATTAGGTATATACACTGTAACATCTACACAGTAAAATTAAGTCCCAATATTGTTAGAATGTTACATTATATTACACTTTACAGATATTCAATTTGTAATACTGATCGTTATATTAACATTATGCAGTGGTACTTATCTACAGTTGAACTACACTTTTGTGTACTGACAAACACTTTTCTACCTTTTCTGTGTAATTAACAGCCCAAAAACATTCACGGAGCAGTTGACCAAATACTTTTTTTAAATGCACACTGCACAAACTACAAAAAACACCTGCCATTTATCCATAAAAGTCTTTGTATCATTAAACCTGTGTCTTCGCAAAAAGATTTTATGGATACAACCCACACTCTCAAACAAGGAACAACATAAAACTTTACAATGACAGTGATGTCAGTAAAAAATGGGTAATAGGCTGTGCAAAACAGACTGCAGAAAGAAAAAGTAAAGCAGAAGCTCACACAATCTGAATAAAGATCAGTAAATCAAAACAGACTACCCTTTTAGTTTGACATCTTAAATTACTGGTGAAAACTACAGCCATGTGCAGTTGTAACAGTGGCTAGGTGGCCTGGGTGGCCTTCCACACAGAGGACCACGGGGACAGTAGTAAATATCACCCCCACATGGCTACACACATTAAGGCACAGGATGTCCTTGACCACAGCCTTTGATATAAGAGACCCACAATTTTGGCCCATCTTAGCTGTCAACACCCATGGAAGTATTCCAAGATGCTTAATTGCTTAATCAAAGGAGCCATGAGAATGGATCAAAAGATCAGAACTCATCGGACACAGTGTTGTAATCATGGAGTTCCTCAAGGCTTAACCCTAGGTCCTCTCTTTTTTCCCCTTAAACCTAGTTGTAAAGTTACAGTACTAACTACCATTGAGTAATTCCAATTCTACATATTTTTATACAAATAATTGGCTACTGACAATCTGCCAGTTGATGAAATTGTTAGACTTCAATGGAAAAGAATTTCCTTCAACACAGATTAAACGCAAAGCGTAAGTGGTTTTGGTTAATCTGGCACAGCTGACATTACTCTTTGACACAGCTGACATTACTCTTCTAAGTTTATTTAAAACAATAATTGGCTGAGTTAAAACATACATTTGTTTATGAAAATATTCTGTAAGGTCATAGGGTACTGCTAGTTTTTAATCGCTACCATTAACAAAACATGACAGTATTACGACTGTGCCTGAATACTGTGCCTGTTTTAAAATAATTCATAAATCTGTTTAATAACAAGGGAGCATACTCAAAGTAACGATATTTATGTACCATCTGCTTTGTATGTATTCCAATGCCACCAATGATTTAGAGATGGTATAACATATGTCTGTATTTATTAACTGATTTTCTCTGACCCTCTACAGAGAGAGAGAGAGAGAGAAGCTGGTGCTCTGTTCAAACGAGTAGCGCACAGAATGAGGACTGTAATACTGTCTACTTGTGGTCATCTAGCTGACTAGGCTGTTTTACAAGTGTTAATCCCTTGTTGGTCATCTGATTTATCTGTTTTGTCTAAGTGTGCAAAAACTTTAGCAAAGGCAATCACTGAAGCAGCATAATAAAGTTCTTCACTAAAACTGGCAAGGTAACATACTTTTCTTGTCAAGAGTAGACTAACAATAGCACATAACACCATGAGAGGTATTAATATGGGTTTGAGCAAGCTATTTCAAAACTCAAAAACATTCCTCAGTAAAAGTAAACATTTGAATAGCTCCACTTCCACTTTAAACGTATGTGTTCATCAATCAATTCTGTTCGTCTTTTTAAATGATATAGATGTATAATGATGAACAAAACATTAATATGTCTACCCTGCACTCTTCGGGATCCCCTATGCTGTGCATTCCTATGCCAGTCATATTCATCACTGTGCGGGTCACATCAGTTATCTCCTACACTGTTCCACCATCATCCCACGACAGGACATGGTTTAGTGTTTATGGGCAGTGTCAGAATGGAGGACGCCTTTTAATTATCCCATCCTACCCTACCCTGTGTCATGTTGCCGTCTTCGTTTGCTTTGACCAGTTTCTTTCACTACCGCGTCTGCATTTGAAGCTGGTGTGTTTGTTGTTGAGGCAGGAATGTTTGGGGCTTTGTTCTTCTTATGGACCTCAATGAGGTCTATTTCCTAAATGAGCCTTTACATACGTGTGTTTTTTTTTTTCACGCGGCCTGTTTGATTAAAAACATGTGAGCTATTCCTTCTGTTGTCTGCCCCACTGTATGAGACGGTCGCGCGCATGAGTGGGTTCTCAGGCGGAGGTTCCCTCTCCCTCCCCATGTTGTCTGGAGACGGAGGCTGGTTGGTCCTCAGACGCTTCTTGTTTTTCCCCGCAAGGAAACTAAACAAGGGATTCTTCTGCACTACTGATTAGCACACAAAACGACAGACCGGTGAGTTAGAATCAGCGACCTAACAGTAGTTGTAGACTTTATGATCCCATCTTTGCTGTTTTGATCGAGGGACCCTGAGTGATGTTGTGTTAATTTCTTCCTCTTTTCATCGTGCACCATTCTTCTTTCCGTTCCTTCTTCTCTACCTTGTGCTACCCTTGGCATGCTCATTCTCACTCTCAACTGAAGGCGTGGCTGTCCCGGTGTTTCGCGTTGTTCTAGGACGTCGCAGAAACCGTGGCTCTCGGGGACTTTTGAGGAGAAAACCCGACCGGAGGAGACCCATTCGGGCGGTATGGTAAAATCGCAGGGAAGCCGCGAGCTGGGTCCGGTAGCTCGCTGATAAACAGAACCGGAACCTCTTGGACGCAGGGGGGGATCATCGCAGGCTCACAATATCGACGGCCCAAAATTAACGGGTTTAAGCGCGCAAGACCATGGCTTGGTGTGACGGGAGGTGTACGCTTATTGTGATATGCAGTCTGCAGCTGGTAAGCATATGCCGTAAGCTAAGGCACTCTCGCAAGACTGGAAAATATGCATGGCTCTGTGTAGGCTTTGTGAAGTGCACTATAACACCTTAATTGATTTGCCACATTTATTCTTTTACACCATAATAGCTTAGATGTCACTGTAGTAGATCATGTCATCACCTTTATAATCAGGCCTATTTACATGCCTGCATGTGAGAATGAGAATGAACAAGAGTGCTCTTTTCCAGGCTTCATCTTCCTTTTACACATGCCACTAGGCTCTGGCTGACAGCAGTTTCCATGGAAACAGCTGCACCAATGCAAAGGGCTGTGTACAGTGTGACATTTGTGTCTGCTGTGTAGGTGGCCGCGCTACAGAGGCAGGTCATAGATTTCCTGGGCTACCAATGGGCTCCCATCCTGGCCAACTTCCTCCACATCATGGCTGTCATCCTGGGAGTGTTCGGCACCGTCCAGTTCCGCTCACGTTACATCATACTGGTGAGACGCCATACTTGCATACTAGCTTACATGAACACAGACACAGAACAAAACTGCATACATACACACACACACACACACACACACACAAACACACATGCACACACTCTCTTTCGCGTGCTCTCTCTTACACACACACACACACACACACATAAAAAAAGACACACGCACACACACACACATAAAAGAAGACACACACACATACACGCACGCACACATCAAATTTGTCACATTTTGTTTAGCAAGTTTTTTTTTTTTTTTAGTAGCCACATTTACTGATCAAGACAGTCATGGCATTCACTATGGTTTATTTAGGGGTTAACAACACATAGAGTAAGAACACAAAAACAGGACACAAGACATAAGGACACAAGACAGGGATGAATATTAAAAACACAGACAGGCGACATATGGTGTGGATGTGATGTGGTGTTGACTCCAAACATTTGGCACCCCCCCCCCCCCCCCCCTGAGGAAAGAGTATATGCTGTGACAGCACAAGAGGGAAACTGGAGGAACTTGATCAGAATAAAATCATGCACTTTTTTTTTTGAAGAGGCAAAGTGGAAACTAAAGCCTTTGCAGCAGTGTTGATTTCAGGGGCACAGCTAGACATTTTGGGGCCCATTGAAGGAAACACAATTTTGCCCCGCCCCCCCCAACTCCCATTGATAATAATAATAATAACAATAATAACAATAACAATAACAAGAATAATAATAACTGTATTTGTGTAGAATTTGTATAATAGTACTCATAGTGTCCTCCAAGGGCCACCCAAGGGTCACCTATTATTGCAGGAGCCCTAGAATCCTCCTCCCCAACACACACACACACACACACACACAGTTGTACAAATACTCACAGTGTTGTACTCCCAAACATAAATGCAACATTCCCAAAAGCCCATTCACACAAGCATACTGACACACACACACACACACACACACACACACACACATACACACCACACACACACACACACACACACAATGTTCAATTATGTCTAATGTCCAATCATGTTTTTGTTTTGGAACCGATGAAAAAAATTTTGATCGCTTACCTGCCAGTCGACATACATAGCTACTTTGTGATTCCTATCAGCTCACAAGGAGGAAATAGCTACGATGCTTTCCAGTGCATGCTTTTAAAAAAAATGATCTCATTCTCGCTAGTTTTTCTATCACTGCCTACCCTGCCTCTAACAAGGCTCATGCAGGGAGGATTCATTCAATCAGTGTTCATCTAAGCAGTCGCCCCCAGGAGAAATTGATAAGTATTTGGTCGGTGCAATTTAAATCATCTCCTTTACCCATCCTTCTCTGCTTGCTACATCGCCAAACAAAATTGCGAGCAAAACCCATGGCGATAACTGAGCTGAAGCTCTTACTTACAGGATGGTTAAATGCTCTATCCCCCACAGAGCCAACGGTGATTCAAGCTCAAATTATCTGGGCATTACAGTCAGCCTTGTGTGTAGAAGAGGCCAACTGAAAAGAGCCATTTTACTTGAACAGCAAGCCAAAAAACGAACAACCCTGGTGTTACAAGACAGTGGGTACTGCCATCTAGGGGTAGCAGGTGTGGGCAAGGTCCAGCCACCCATGGCTCCCGCCCCCCATCTCACATGGAGCCAGTGAAACAAGATATCAGATTATGACCAAGACAAGCAAGCAAGAATAAGCAGCATTTGATGTGGGTGTAAATTAGGATTTTAGATGTGTTTCATGAAGGATTAGAGTGTTAATAGCCTTGCTGTGAATGCTGTTGCTAAATTAAGATCAACAATAGGACTGGCCCATATATCCGTGATTAGTGGGCTCGCCATGAAATGTGAACGTTTTCAACACATGCTGTCTGAGGAATTACACAAATACACATCAGGCTCATAACAAGGAGAAGAGACTGATGAATCTTGCTGTGTTTTTATTTATTTATTTATTTGTGCAAACAACAAAAAAAGCATTTTGATACACTCTGTCTTTTTGACAGAGTGCATAGTTAACAGTTGAGTTGAGGCACATTTTAGAAGTTGAAATGTCATTGGACAGTTAGAAGCATTTTCCAAGCTCAATTTGACTGAACTGGAGAGTCCAACACAGGCGAGACATGAGACATTAGGCTCAGTTTCTCCTCTCTCTCTCTCTCTCTCCCTCCTTCCTCATCCCTCCCTCTCTCTCCCTCCTTCCTCATCCCTCCCTCTCTCTCCCTCCCTCATCCCTCCCTCTCTCCCTCTCTCTCCCTCCTTCCTCATCCCTCTCTCTCTCTATCTCTCTCTCTCTCTCTCTCTCTCTCTCTCTTTGGTCTCTTCTTATCTTCCCCTTGCCCTGCTCTGTCCTGTCCTGTCCTGTCCTGTCAGTATGCTGTGTGGCTGGTTATCTGGGTTGGGTGGAACTCCTTCATCATCTGTTTTTACCTGGAAGTGGGACATCTCTCACAGGTGAGTGGAGTGTACTGTTTTTTTGTGATGTGCTGGCTAAATTGCCATCTTGTAAGTAAGTTAACATGCCCCAGCGGCAGGTCATCTTCATTAGTGTCTCTGCCTTGCTGCTCCTTCTGTGGATGCCTTAGCCCGGGTCTCCTGACCATAGAGTGTCATGCTTTTTAATGAGGGCCTTGAAATGAATAGCAGTGACACGAGGGGGGTGTTTGGTGGTCTGGGGGCCAGTGGTCCGGCCTGGGAAATGGAACACCAGATGGTTGCAACAACATGGAGGTGGTATAACTGGAGGTGGTGCAACCAATCCATACCAGCTATTGAAAGGGAAGCCAGGTGGCCGAGACTTATCCATTGTCTTTGCATGCTGAACATTACATTGTGTAGAGTTAACCAAGATGGCGGACATGGCCAGAGAAGCCTTTAATGCCCTCCCTGCACTGGCGATCTGATATTTTGAATTGACTAAAATGGCTGCCAGTCCTGGAGTTGCAGGGTTGATCACAGGGTCTACCACTATTGTGCCCCTAAGGAAGGCGCCTAGCCGTAGGTTGCTCCAGGTAGACTGTCCCTGTAGTTAATTGATTTTATCTCCCTTAACAATGGAATTCTCTTTTCTGATTGGCTGATAAAGTGGGAATTAGCTTTGTATAACTGGCTACCTTTGAAGTAGACTTCAAAAATCTGGATCACCATTCCACATCAATGCACTTATGAATGGTAACCATGACAACTCTCATAGCCAAATTAACAGTTAAATGACATGTAATGTAATAACAAGGGGAAAAAAATTATTTGGCCGTCATCACCAGTAATGAAATGTATAAGATAGCTGACACACCCGTCATGCTTGTCTCATCTTCTTGAGAATTAAACAGCTGGCCCGCCATATTGTACTATAATGTTTTTTCTTCCAACATTTTTATTATGTAGGATAGAGACTTCCTCATGACGTTCAACACCTCTCTGCATCGCTCCTGGTGGATGGAGCATGGCCCTGGGTGCCTGGTGACGCCCGTCCCAGACTCCCCATTGGCTCCTCAGGATCACCACGTGATCACCATCAGTGGCTGTCTCCTTGACTACCAGTACATAGAGGTGGTCAGTGCTTCCCTGCAGGTCTTCCTCGCCGTGAGTATTTCACATTTCTGCGCTTTTTTGAAAGAGTAACTACACCCTAAAATGTGTGTGTTTTGTTTTTTGTAGTTGTGAATTAAGTCATGTGGCTGATATATGGAGAAGAACACATGTGCACACAATGTACACACTATTTATAGCTCAAAACAACATTTTGTGGCATTTTGAAGCTCAAAAATAGCTCAAGTAATGTGTGAATTATTCCTGTACTTGTAGCCTCTTACAGTAGTACAAGTTGCTCTGCTGACGTAACGATTCTCTGTTCGGCCAGCGAAAGAAAAACTCCTTTGTGGTAACATTACTACCACATTACTAAAATTAAGTAAGTCATTACTTGGGTGTCCCGTTTTGGCAAAAAAAGAGATAAAAACAAAGTCTGTCCTCAGACGACAACGAACAAGTGCTTTCTGCAAATATTGTGCAGTGACTGTCATGGGGCAAATCTGAAAAATGTTCTGTCATGGCTCACTATACAGTGAAGTGTGTTGTAAATCAGCCAGCTGTATCTGGTGCACTGTGTAGATTAGATTAGATTCGGCTTTACTGTCATCGTGCAGTAGTATACGGGTAGGAAGCCAATAAAACGTACAGCAGTTAGATTCGGGTACAGCAGGTGCTCACTTTCAACCGTCCTTTGGAGAGCCAAGCAGAGGTGATCCTCTGTGAATGAATACAACCCCCGAACCCACCCCCACCCCCACCCCCACCCCCACCCCCATCTCCCACCCCCAACCATTAATAATAGTATTAATAGTGTCCTTAACAAGCCCCCTATCAATGCTGGGGCTTTAAAACTTGTCTTTCCCTGGTGGCAAGCCTGAGGCCATTCCTGTATCTGGATTTGAACTGAGGACCTGCAAGGTATCATGACCCAGAGTTCACCCCTTGTGCCATGGAGAATTCATATATATATATAGAGAGAGAGCACTGCGTGGTGGATAATGAACATTTTAAACCAAGTCATTCAGTTTGACTGAGTCCTTCTAACTCCCATCTCCCCTTCTCTTCTCTTCTCTTCTCTTCCTTTCTCCCATTCACACACAGCTCTTTGGCTTTGTGTACGCCTGTTATGTGAGTAAAGTATTCCTGGAGGATGAAGACAATTGTGAGTATCCTTCGACAACCGCCGGCAGACTCAGAGTTGCAGTTACCTTTGCAGTGTGTCATGTTTTTATGTTTTTTAGGCAAGGACACACACTGAGCTTTCTCGCCTTTTTTTGTTTTTCTTTTTCTTTCCCCAGTCGATTTCATTGGTGGATTTGACTCCTATGGCTACCGTCCTCCCCAGAAGAACTCACATCTGCAGCTACAGCCTCTGTACACGTGAGAATGTAGTCTTTGTAGTCTTCCTTCCATCAGCCCAACTAGTGTCTACCTGTTCTAGTCATACCTGCCACTCCGGGAGATTTCAATGGTGGCCATGAAACACGTTGTTGTTTTTTTTTGGTAAAAAAGATTGAGGCGAGTGTCTGAAATTCAGGAGAAACCTGGGAAAAACAGGAGAGTTTAGATTAGATTAGGTTAGATTTAACTTAATTGTCATTGCACACTTACAGATACAAGGTAAGGAAATGAGGTTTATCATCTAATCGGATGTGCAAGAAGCAGCAAGTGTGAGATATACAGTATATGCAGTATAGCACAATATACAGTATAATACAGTGTAGCTTGTAGTAAAATATGTGCAAATAAATTATGCATCTACGGCACTGGTGTGATCATGGCCAGAGTCTTCATACTACCATACACATTAGAGTCAATTTCCCAGCTTTAGTCAATTTTCCAGCTTGGGATCAATAAAGTATGTAAACCATGTAAATGCTTGCAGTCCTGTGTGCCCACCTTTGGACGGCCTAGTATAGGCAATCGTTCTTCCTCCTTTAAGCCAACAATGATGGCCTGGCAGATTTTATGGTTGCACATGAGAGGCATAACAGTTGCCATTTTGTGTTAATATGCTGTTGCATCTGTGGAACCTTCCGCTGTTTAACTAGTGGAAAAAAACAACATTACTATGACAATACAGACATTCTTTACTAAGACATTACAACTTGGTCGTGCCATTTTGGCAAAAGCAAACCTAAAATAGGGATTGTGTTTTAAGTGGTTAAGTGGGTCTAATGTAAATGTTGCTGATTTTAGTCGCTGTGCATTGTAGTGTTCTCTCCAACAGATGTTCCTTCTTCCTTACTTTCCCTTTTCGGTCATTATGTCCTCATTCTGTCTCTTTTCTGTCTTGTTTCCCTCTTAATGATAACATGCAAATGTGAGCCGTCCCCTGATGTTCACAGGAATAGTTCTTTACCTCCTTAGCCGTTTGTTTTTTTCATACCTTTTTTGTGTGCGTCTAACTGTGCATAATTTCATAGAAAACAGGTATAGTTTGGTCTACTATCATTCCATTCATGAATGAAAAATAGTGTCTGTTGTCATTTATTGTACTGTTAAATACAATGTCCTCACAAACAAACCATGTGCCAAGGAAAAAGAACACCCACAGCGCCACTCTATTCCCTAAGGAAGACTGCAGCTGAAATGTCAGTATGAAGCTGACTTATTTGTCATGAGAGAAGCACAACTGTTTTTTAGTTTTTGTTTTTTTGTTTTTTTAAAATGTCTTCCAGGCAAGGCTTACTCCCAGAAGGCAGTGAGTGGAGGATATGTGTATTGTAAAAACATGGCCAGTGCAGGGCACAGAGAAAAAGAGGACAAAGAAAAGTGTTAGCAGGGGAGAGAGAGGTTTTTTTTTTTTACTATTTTACTATTTCTTTTACTATTTCTCCAAAACACAAGGCCCACATATGATGACCTCCTACATACACACACACACACTTACATACACGGACATATTACACACACTCATAGATACACACACTCACACAGACAAATTACACACACTCACACACACACACACACACACTGTGACATACTACATGTCAAATGTATCTAGGGTCTTATTCCATGTGTCCCTCATATTTTGTATGACTGCTTTGACAGTACAAATGTCCTATTTGTCATGCAAATAAAGCATTTTTGAATTTTAATTTGTGAAAGAGAGAGCAGGATAGAGAGAGAGAGAGAGAGATAGACAGACAGACAGACAGACAGGGAGGAAGATTTTTGAATTTTAATTTGTGAAAGAAAGCAGGATAGGGAGACAGAGAGAGAATGAGTAACAGACAGAGACACAAAGAGAGAGAGAGAGAGAGAGAGAGAGAAAGAAAAACAGACAAAGAGACAGAGAGAGAGAGAAACAGGCAGACAAAGAAAAAGAGATAGCGCAGGTGATATATATCTACAAGTGTAGGTGAGACTTCCGCAGGTGCAGGCGGGGGCACGCAGCGGCACTCTCTCTCTCCTGATGGCTCCATTAGAAGTTAGGGGAGCGTTTCAGACCTGCAGTGTGTGTCTGCACAGACCGCTGTGTGTCTCCTCAGCAGTCAAACGCTCACGGCTGCACCTATTTAAATCACAGCTGTCAAACTGCACGTTATGAACAAAAAAAAAAAACGAGGCAGGCAGTTGGACAGATGGCAAGCCAGACACATCAGTAGCTCTAAAAGCAAGGCGGAGAGGAGAGGAAGAGATTCAGCAGTTAGCCAGGGGCAGAATCAAGAGAGAGAGAGGAGAGAGGAGGAGACACACACATCAGAGTAAGTGGCAGCCATGCTACACGGACATGTAGACTTGCTATATTATTATATATATGCGTTTGGTAGAGGTTGAAGATGGTGCCATGGATTGGCCCAGGGCCATACAAAGGTACAGCCACAGGGGTGAACTTAATGACTGGATGTGAATGGTTGATGAGGCACTACTGTGGGCTGACCTGACCAGGTACTGTATAGTAACAGAGATGTGTGGAGATGTAGAAAGGAGGACAGGGAGATGGAGGAAAAAAGGGCATGACAGTATTACTGTGTCCTTCAACCAGCAAAGAGTCGTTAGTACAGCTGTAGACAAGTGTAGAGCTAGGACTTGGTGTTTCTGTCCCTAATCACATGTCAGTACTCTTAACAAACGGCAATGGAAGGAAGAGAGATTTGGGATTTTTCTGTCCCTATGGTATGTCACTGGTATGGAGTGAACCTTGCCAAAGGCAATAAGGCTAAAACAGTCAGCATTAAAATTAAGAAGGAGTAGGAGTATGTGGCTATTAATCTTTTAAGTTTAATGTCAGTACTACTTAAAATTGTCAATGGAATAGGATTAGAGTACAGGAGGGCGGAGGGCAGGTACGTCATTAGAGTTATTTTTTGGGCACCCCATTTCATGGATGTTTCGTTGATGAGTCCACAACATTACCAGAGGGTTGCCATGGTGTCCCAAGCCCCCCCCCCCCCCTTTGCTTCATACTATGAATGCAGTCTGAGGCAGCAATGAAAAAGTACACTTATCATTTACTTATAGTATACTTATCCTTCACTATAGTATACTTATACTTTTTATTTCATTTTAGGTGACGGTTTATCGGATCCGTTTACCTTTGGTGACGAAAAGAGCTGACACGACACAACTCTTCAGATCGTTGTTTGTTGTTGGCCCTGACACGGGGGTAGATAAATGAAAATAAACTTTAAAAAGAGTGTAACTTTGTGTGTGTTGTTCATTCCAACATGGTACCTCTGCTACCAAGACAGCATATTGTGTTTTTATTGTGTGACAAATTTTATTTATACAGCACCATACTGCGAACATGCCTCAAGGTGCTTCACTCAACCCAGCTTGAGCGAGAACTTGATCCAGGTACAGCAATCCCGGAGGCAACAGGGGCGAAAAAAAAAAAACATTCTTGTTTTGTTTATTTTCCAGACTCCTTACAGTCTTCCTTGCTAGCTCGCCAGTGCAGTAGTGTTACAAAAGCACACAGTCACTTGTGGTGACCTATGCTGTAGTGGAAACTCATTAAGATATGGACAATGGGCAATGAATCCTTTTTTTTGTTGAATTTTCACATACATTTTTAAATGATAGCTTGATTTGTGTCCTGTAGCTGATTTGTGCCCTCTACTGTAAATCGCTTTGGATTAAAAGCGTATGCTAAGTGTAATGTATTGTAACGTGAAATGACGATTTGTTTACTGTTCCTGGCAATGAGTATGTCACATTACAGACTAAAGAAGTAAACACCGTAATTAATGTTGGCGTCTTTCTTCCAGAAGAACGGTTACAGGCCCCTTCTTGGCTAGTGCATGCTGGGAACTCCGCACCGTATGCCCCTGTGGGCCGAGGAGGTAGACGTCCATATGGCCTTGCCCACAGAAACCTCACACATGCCTGCTTCTTGTAGCTGCTCTCTCTTATTTTCAGGACCTTGGCTTCTCTGCCTAAAGCCTCTGGGATATACTGTAGCAGGGCCCTTAATACAGTGTCAGGAGAAGAGATATTCTCCCACATCACCACAACAAGCCTGCTCTCTGTTGCTCTCTTAAAGTAATAACGTCTTTTAGTAGCTAGAGAAATAAACTCAGAAATAAGAGTAAAATTTAGCTATCATAAACAACCAATGGACTTTCCTAAGTATATTACACTGTGAGAAAATAAATTCATCAAAAATACTGCAGCTTAGATAACAATTAACTTGGGCTATTTAAATTAAAGAAATTAAGTAAAAGATGCATTAGTACTGTTTTATTACTGCATTGTATTACTAATTATCAGACTAGGTCCAAGATATGACTCTGTTAAATGATTTGCTACTAATATAAAGTAAAATGATTGAAAAACAGCAACATACTCAGACACTGAACAGGCCACAAAAGAATGTCTTTATTCACTGAAAGTCATGACAAAGGCGGCACATAATGAGGGAGTTTCCAACATAGTCCAGTGTATCAAAGAAAAGATTTTACACGTGAGATCAGACACTTTTCAAATAGAGAACCCCATGTTGGTGGATTTAATTATGTATCTTTATGTCTTTTTGATGGTGAGATGGTAATGTAATAATGACAGGTAGCTTAAGAGGGGAAAAGATATTAATAATGAAAAAATATTGATCAGGCATGCCTGGATGCACTTACACATATTGGCACCACATTTTCGTTCGTCCACTCAAAAGCTTTAGTTTCTAATTACGTTACGGTCTATAGGGCCTTTGGGACATTGTTGGCTTCTCTGAGGGACCTTGTCTTGAAAGGCAGACATTGAATGTGCTTTAGCCTACTTAATGAAAGAGAAATGTTGCTTGGGAGACAACTCAAAGAGGGCATCTACGCTCAGTTGCGTCAACATCAGAGGGACAAAAGGAGAGCTGGGAATCCGTGTACCAATTAAAAATTGAAGACAGGGACAAGGAAAGGATTGATTTAAAATGACATTGGTTTTAAAAAAAGGAACAAAAAAACACACACCCTACACTAAATTATCTAGACAAAACTTTGATACAAAAATACCTGACAGAAATTGAGGCAACACAGAAGAGCATGCTATGTATTACTCCTTAAATGAAATCTACGTCTACAGATCACTTGGCAGGTTACAGTACTGTAACACTTGACACACTGAGGAAAAACCCTTAAATAACGTTAATTAAATGCTGTAGTTAACATAATTGAGGCATCAACTCTACCAAAAAAAAAACTTCATGTTACTTCATGTTTTTACAGTCAGAGCTAATGATCTCATGCATTGAATGTTAGTTATGAGTTCGAGGATGTAGAATATAATGCACTGGTTATCATTAACAATAAACCTCAGTATTCATCATCACTTGTCCTTTCCTAACACTGAAGTTAACAAATGGCTTGTGTTAATCAATGCACTAATGTTAGTAATATATATAATTTAATGCAGCGTGTTACCACACTAACCAAATTATTTTTCGATAGCTGGCATGTTCGGTGTAATTTGAGGCAGATATAGTCTTATATAAAGATCTGATTAACCTGTCTATTCGCTATTTATTTCATATTTGGTTAATATATCCACGTCTATATCCTATTCAGCTAGGTTTCAACTATGTTCATCTACTTCATACTCCACTCTACAGGCTTTCAAAGGGTCTGCTAATCGAGTACAGGTTATCACTTCTCAGTTTTTAATGTCTGTAAGAGTAACATTACATGTAGATATCTGGCTGCTACATTTCTTGGATGTTTTTTTATATATATATTTATATTTTTGCTTCTCCATCAAACACTTTTTCTTTTGCATAAAAACCAGGGTTACACTTACTATCTCTGGATCCAACAGACATAAACACTGTTAGCATCACCATAAAATACAACTTCGAACAAGAAGAAGAAATAAAATACTTCTGGCAATTATAGTTCTCATTATAGTCAGCTTTATCTAGTATTTACACTATTTACCATTTCTGGAGCATTTCTCTCCTTCACAGTTAAAACACATTTTTGCCAAAGTAAAAAAAAAACTCTGATCAGAGTTTGCAAGCACTTGTGTACTACTACTCTATTGATTTCATGAACACAGGTACTTCATGAGGAAAATTCACACAACGTCGGTGCGGCCCAATCACCACCCACAGGGGTTACACTTTATTTGACTGTCCCCGTTACATCAGTTAGGTACAGTGTAACAGTATGTAACATTATGTACTTACACTGTATCATAGGGTTAGGGTTTGGGTTAAGGTTAAGTACAGTGTAAGTATATGATATTACATGTTGTTACATGTAGATACACTAAAAAAGGAACCATAAAATGAAGTGTTACCCACACAAGTTGACTCAGGTTGAAATCTGAATTTTTTTTTATACCTTCACAGAGCCACAAAGCTACAACACAGAGTGTACATGTACATGCATCGTACTCATCTGCACTGTAAGAAATGCTGCTTTGAGCCAACTTTTAAAAACTCAAAGCAAGCAGCTGCATGGATCTTTTCACATTTGGTTAACCTAACAATGCCATGGATGCTCATAATGTGTATGAGCACATGTGTTACATGAAACCAGCGTAAAAAGATCCATGCAGCATGTTTACTTAAGTTTTTTTACAGCATTGTTTACAGTGTGTTTCCTTTCAACTAACTCACATTGTTTTTCTCAACAACATCTGCAGGCCATTGCAGCCACACCACACTGAGACGCAACATATACCCACACTAGAAAAAAATAAAATAACCATCCTTTCTGTCAGATCCTCACTGCAGTAGTGCATTCTTGTACACAAATACTTTTTTTTTTTACAATTCAAGAGTAAATAAACTGTCGCTAATGTGTTCCACATGTTCCTCATTAACATGGAATGGTAACATCTAACGTAGCATCACAACTTCACAGTGGTTTGTAGCATTTGCCCTTAAGGATTTCACGTGAGATTAATTTTGTCTATTTCATTGGCTCTACCCACTGTTGAAGGCTTTTCCAACCGTGTTTACTGTATAAAAATGCATATCAGATACTGTACATCACTGTAGATGAGTATCATAAATACAATGTACAATGGCGTACTCTTAATACAAATATATTCCTCTTTTTAAGTTCATCCTTCCGTGAAGTATGTATAATACTGCTGATTGCACTTTTTCTGTGAGGCAGCCAACTGAGATATCGACCCACAGCAGAGAGCAAAGACTAAAGTTGCGGATACAAAAGGAAAAACTTACCACCAGAGGTCACAGACAGAAAAGGAACAGATTGTCGTGCAATGGACCAGTGATGCATCATGGGAATTTGTGCTGCACAACACTATGAGCTGCTTTTTTCACATTGTTCAGTGTAGTTTTCTCTGCTACTACGACCTGAAATAAAAATCGTACTTCGACAGTGTCACAGTACATAAAAACTCGTCCTCTGATGCGTGAGAGGTGTGTTGAATAAAAAGCTACATTAAACTACCTGCTGCCTCCATTTTGCAATCTCCTTCAGGACATGAAGAAAATAAACACCTCTATTGGAATGGTGAGTAAGTTATTCATTCTAGAACTTCTTTGTATATAATCTCTTTCTGGTTACATTTTCTCATTACTACATTAGAGTTAAATGGACTGTAACACAATCTTATTAACTAACACTACGTATAGCCACTGGTGTTACACTTTTAAACACAGATTCTTGTTCTCTTCATATATTCTGTAAATTACATGCATTAAATTAATTACGTAACTGTCTAGTTTTACATCAAATCCCAATGTTTTGCTCTTTTTTTTAAACAAAATGATAGGAATGACAACTGACAGCAACTGGCTGCTGCCAACAAAACAATGACCTACTGTACCATCAGCAAGGCTAAACACGACAAGTAAGTCAGAAAAGATAATATATATATCATAGATACGATAAAAATCACACTCATAAAAACATTTAAAAAGAGAACAGTAAATGTTACGGACAGGGGTTCATGGCTGTGTCGGATAGTTTTGAATGCAGTGGTCACCAATTTAGCTTTGTAACAAGGGACATGGGCAGAGCTGCTGCGCTTGCATCCATGACTAGGATTAATTTTCGGGGGGGGGTGTCAGGTGGGGTGGGAAGGGGTGGGGGGGTTGCGTATATTTCTCAAACACCACACTGCTAAGGCAAGTTAGGGCACTAAGCCCTGGGGTGGGGGGCATCACACACAATTGATCTGGAGAATATCAGCAGCGTCAAAAGACTGATTTTTTTTTTTTGTTTTTTTTTTTGGAGCACTCATTCAAAAAGGCACACTGTTTTTTGTCCCCTGAAACCACTCTTCTCTTTTTCAAAGTGGGATTTTTTCTTTTAAAACTTTATCGAAGGGATTGCTGGACAATGAAAAAAAAATGTGGTCACAAGCCACAAGATACCAATGTCATTATTGTGTAAGATCGGTCGGTCAAATGCAAACTGCAATAATTGAAACAGATGACTGTGAATAGCCATGACTTGGGCGTCCATGCAGGGGGACTGAATGTGTGTAAGTCTAAATAAATGCATCAATGACGCACATTCAGAGATGCACTTAACGACACTGAACTGACTGACCACCTAATTTGAGTAACGCAGATGAGCGAAGAGACGATAAGAAAGTACTGAAAAAGCTACTATCTGCACAATGCAGAATCTATAGGTCAAACCTATATAAGAGTATCTAGAATGTTACTGTATACACATGTATGCACCGAATGCACACAGACACTCCTTGTGCATATGCATACATACTGTACGTGAATCTCTGTATACTACATGTATATTGTATATATACAACGTAACATTGTATACATACAGTGTTAGTATGAGACACAATTGTATGTATGTATGTAAATGGTTTTGGCTAGGAGAGATTTGCCTGGCAGTGCGAGTTTGATCTCTTCTGTGGTTGTTTTGTTTTGTTTTGTTTTGTTGTGTTTTGTGTGTGTGTGTTTTCTTTTTTTTGTGCTGTGGTCTTCATTTCATTTCATTTCTGGCTACTGCTGTTCATGATCACCGGCTTCCTGTTGATGTAAGTGGCCCAGTACGCCAGGTTGAAGACGAAAAAGAGCACGGGGAAGATTATTCTGGAGATCTTGTCGACTTTGCTGACTCGGTTGTACGACTTGATGCCCCCCTCGGGCACGTACTCGCCGTCCATCTTGGGCAGTCGGAGGGGCGCAGGGGTCGGGCCAGTGGGTGTCTGCACAGCGCTCTGGGCAATGGTGGTCAGGCCGGGGTCCTTGGCCACGTTCATGTTCATGGTGTAGGTGGTGCCCACGATGTTGAACGTGTTGTTGGTCTTCTTGGCGAGGGAGGCCGACTCTCTTCTCTGCGAATGAGATTTCACATAAAACTTCCAATCAGACAAGACAGACATACCCTGTAACTCACTGCAGAGGTCAGAGTCAGAGTAAAGATTCAGATTACCTGTCCTGTCCTGTGCTACAGGAGCATAGGAACATACCTTTGTGTGTGTGTGTGTGTGTGTGTGTGTGTGTGTGTGTGTGTGCGTGTGTGCGTGTGTGCGTGTGTGCGTGTGTGTCTGTGCGTGTAATGAATAAACAGCAACACGTGTCAGTGAAACGTCTAAAGAGGGTCAGTATCCAGATCACATCCACCGGGGGAGTATCTGGACAGAAAAGGAAGAAAAAAAACATGTCCGATGTCCTGGAAAAAGCTAAAATGCCCTGAAAATACAGGTAGCCCCGCAAGCCTGAGCTCAGAAAGGAAGGAGCACAGAAGGAGCTGTCTCGAGCTGTGTCTCGGTACACACACAGTCTTAAAATATCTAATTATGTTTTTACGTTTGAGTCGTAACTTCAAGCGACCTGTTGTTGCCTCTTTACTCTGCCAAATCAAGCAAACAGAACAACTTTGCATCAAGTGTGTGTGAAGTAGTGATCAAAATGAAGAAATGTGTTTATTTGAGAGTGCTCGAGGACAACTTTAAATAGGCTTTAAAAGTGTTTTTTTTTTTATTTTGCAAACAGAAGCCCCAACCTTTTATTTGGACAGACAAAATCGTTTCTATCTTCTCTCTATTTTTTTTTTACTATGCCAACCTTCATTTGTTCCTCTGTTTGCTTTGCTATCAGCACTATTTTTTTATGAAGGCAGATCCTGCTTGCAGACTTATATGGGTGTCACAGTGGAAGAAGACGTATGGCACGTCAGTGTTTTACAGGTTTTCCTGATACATTTCATTCAGATATATACTCCGAAGCAAAGACATCCAGACAAATAAATGTTTAACCATCCCTGCCTGTGATCTCTCAAGTTACTAGTCAGTCAGTATAATTTATAGCATAAATGACAAAATACTTGAGGTAGCACTTCATTTTAACAACTACATGTAACATTATGAAGTTAGACTTTATACCCAACACTAGCTCTTATCTTAACCCTTACCCTAACCATTCACAACAGGGTAAGACCATAATGTTACATGTTGTTACATACTGTATTACGCTGTACTATCACCATGTAGACACACAGTAACAGTAACGTTACAATACAGTGTAACCATGTTTTCTTTTCAAACATGGATTTTGCTAGTTTGGTAACCAGGCTATGATTTTGCATGCATGCAGGCAAAAAAACTTATACAAAATAGCAAAACTTTAGGCCAACTTTAAAAATGTCAAACCCAAAAAGAGTGTTTGATGTAAAGAAAAATTAATAACTGTGAAATAAGTAGAATCAAAAAAGGTCCATGATGGCATTTGACTCAGATAAAGTATGCCAACAGATGGCTGTGTGGTTTGACACAGGTGAGAGTGTTCCGTTTGTGTCTAAAACTATTTCGGAAGCCCTGCAGATGTTCGTTCCCTGTACCTGCACCAACCAAACCCCCCAAAATAGTCTCTGATTGATGTAAACCTCAATTCCATAGGTACAACAGATGAGCATCTCTTTGGAGCAGACATAGCAACACCAGCCCAGCCCAGCCCCGTCCTGTCTGCCGTGCCGTGGCCCACAGACACAGAGTACAGTCTGCCCGGCGGGGAAAAACTGTGTTGACAGATGGGCAGAGGGATACTCAGACGCTCCAGAGCAAGGTGAGCCCGATAAAGTAAAGGACGGAGAACAGCCAGTGTGGTGTGGTGTCAGACGGTGAAGGGTGGCGGAGGTGGAGGTGGTGGTGGCGGTGGTGGTGGTGGTGTTTGAAGCTAGCACAGATATATGCTGTGTCACGGTGGGCTTTCTCCTTGTCTGGTTATTTACTGCTGTTTTGGTACAGAACAAAATGCGTTTCGGGCGGGGGGGGCAGAACCAAGGTTGAAGTGGTCGACACGTTCATTTGCCATTTCACGGTTCATTTCATAACCACACTTTTGTGTCTGTAACAGGTCAACTGTAGCCCTGCGGTGGACGCAGGCCAAGGCGACTCCAGCTGGCCAATGTCCCCCCGCAGCAGCCATCAGGCACACATGCAAGCGCCTGTGACATGTTCAGTCCTGTATGCTAAAAGCGGCACATTTGGTAAGGGCACAGGGCCATCTCCCTGGCGCCTGTCCATGCCATGTCAAAGCCAGAGGTTGTTACTGCTGGACTGGAGCTGTCCCTGCTGGTTATTTCCTGGTCTGAACATGGAGGTTAGCCTTCACCAATAGTATTGTGTGTGAATGTGAAGCCCATTCAATTGAGTATGTTCGTTAGAACAATCTATGCCTCGTATCATTATCTAGATTAAATATACATTTTTAGTGCTATTTTTCCTTAGGTTTGATAAAAGATAGTCTACGCCAATTTCAAGTAAGGTTTGACCTGGCAGTGTCAATTAACTATAAATTGTTATAAGCTGCAGTGCATTTATCTTCACTCATCCAAGACTGATTGACATTGATTTTCTGCAATATACTAAAAAGATGATTCTCTAAGCTTTATAATGGATAATAATGCACGATAATGGCGTCTGGTGTAGGTCAGGGGCGGTTCTCCAGTAATCAGTGAAGTCTTTTCAAATTCACAAGACCAGGCTGAATGACAGACGCCAGGTAGAAAGACTGTATGTCACTCAAACTGAGTGCCAAGACCTGTCTTCTCTGTCAACACTTCTCTTCGGCACACTGGCTGGCGTTGATGAACGTGTGTGTGTGTGTGTGTGTGTGTGTGTGTGTGTGTGTGTGTGTGTGTGTGTGTGTGTGTGTGTGTGTGGGGTGTGTGTGGAGGGGGGGGGGGGGGTTTGCAAGCGGCACTGATGAAGTAGATAATAGCTGATGGAGCGGAAAGGGGGCTTGTGTGATCCAGTTACAGTGCGTGCCACTGAGGTCCTGCCGTCTCCTCGGTCTGAAGGAGGGCTGAGGTGGTTCGACATCTCTCATTAGCTGTGCACTGCGCTGCTCCACTTTCATGCTATTACGGAGTACCTTTGATGCTGTGCTGTGCCCCCGTCGTCGCGGCCTCTTGACACGATTACTGTCTATTAATAATCCACAAGTTCTACCGTAGATGTATCTGCCACGACTTAAAAAGGCCTACCTATTGGACCTGTTGTCCTCGCCGTTGTCTTTTTTTCTTTTTCTTTCTCTTTTTTCCTTTGCCGGCTATTATATATATATATATATATATTATAATGGCTATTTCTGAAACGATGAAGACATCTGAACGACTGTCTGATTTGTACTGATTTGTGAACGGAATTTGGTTCTCCTCACTTCTCATCTTTTCAGGGAGAGTTCAGGGAGAACATTTTGACAAAAGCAAGGGGCCTATTGTAAGTAATGTATAATCGTCTACACATTCTATGACCTAATCTGAGATTTTGAATCGTTCTCTATATAGTACCCTATGTAAGAGGACAAAATAATATAACCAACACCCTATGTAATGCACTATGTAGGGAATGAGTGGACGTTTCAGATTTGGCGTATCTCTCTCAACATTAGTAAATGTAAATGTAAATTGAGGTAGAATGCTAAGGCACTGAAGGACAGGACAGTGCAGACAAAAATGGAGCCTTCCTATATGTGTGGGCCCACTTGTGTTAAAGCTTCAATACTGTGGTTTTTTGCAAGTTATGAGAAATGGAATAATCACAATTAGAGTTTTAGTCTTCCATATAGTATATATATATAATGCATAGACTAAAATCTAAGGTCTAAAATCTTTGAGGTTTTCATACAAATTGCTAGTTTTGCAAAAAGAAAATGGCTCATATATTCCATACTTCTGGAAATTCAGACTTAATGATTCTGCTTGATATTTCAGTCGATACAGATATATTTCTTGAGAACAGGTCCACATGAATCATGCCGATTCCAGCTTTCAAATGGTTTGTGCTACCACTATATCTTTTAAGATTTAATGCTTAAAACTATTACCAAAGTTTTAGTAAGAACTGCTCCTTTGTAGAAATGATGTTCTCTAAAGTGCTGAAGTTTTTCTTTTAATTAACAAAAAATTACACAGGCTTACTTTCATCTCTTGGGCTTCTTTCTTCCCATCCCATGCCCAGCTGCGCTTGGTGAAGTAATTCACAGTGGCGAACTCGATGAGTGCAGAGAAGACAAAGGCGTAACAGACTGCCATGAACCAGTCCATGGCAGTGGCATATGCTACTTTGGGCAGTGAGTTTCTGGCACTGATACTCAGCGTGGTCATGGTCAAGACGGTGGTTACACCTGGAAAAGACGTTTGGAGAAAAAAAACATTTAAATGTCGAGTAGAGTAGAGTAACTTTATTGATCCCGAAGGATCAATAAAAACAAATCTAAAAGACTGTAAAATGTTTGAACATCAGACAAATCTAAAAGTTGCTTTGTTTATTGCCTTGAGGCCACTGCACTATAAAAACTACTGCTTAGAACCAACTTAAAAAAATTAGTAATCATGTGGCATGAATCACTTTTCACCTTTCTGTTTTTTTTCTAGTATCAAGAACATGTTACTTACATTACTTACAGTGCAAGTTATACCAACATAAAACAGTCAGACACCTGTCATACTTAACTGCCCTATTCACAGACCTCCTGGACAGTTAGAGACTTTTCCTCTACCAGCCTGGCAGATGGGCTCCCCCTGGGAGGCGCGGTTCTGCCTGAGGTTTCTTCCTACATTTACTGTAAACAAACCAACGCAAACAGGGAGTTTTTGCTCACTCCCTGGGGACTCTAGCAGGAACTTTTGATAGTGCCCCAATGAACTTCCTTATTTCTGGCACTACTAAGCTGCAACAAATGCTGTCTTTTGCGTTTTCTTGCCAAAAAAGGGCCAATGTTTTTGTAAAGTATTTTACTAAAGTATTGTATTCCAGTTGGTTCTAAGCAGCCCTTTTTACAGTGTAGTTCAAAAAAAGAATATAACCAGGAAAAGAGGCAGACATATGTGCACTGTTAAACACCGTAGAAAAAATCACCTTCAGAGTGAATAAAAACCTGGAAGTGCCTGGCTATTATAGATCAATTATCTTGGGCAGAAATGTTAAAGCCACTGGGATAATTGCCAATTCCACACCGAAATGGCCCGTTACTTGTACCATTTTCATGAACTGCCTTTGTTCCCAGGTTTTTCATTGCTAAAGGTGACATACCGTAGTCCAGTTTTTAATTATGCTCTTTTCCTGTCATATACTGGCCCAGAAAAGCCCACAACACAGTCTTTCCCCCTGCAGTCTGTCAGCCAGCATGGGATCGTGCATTACATTACATTTAGCATACGCTTTTATCCAAAGCGACTTACAAAAAGGAGGACATAAGCTGACAGGTGTAGAGGAACACAGGGTAAGCAGACTACCTTTATACCTACAGGGAGATGCATGTGCCTAAGTAATTTTCCCAGAGCAGGGACACTACAGACACACATACTTCCCACATAGGGACAGAGTAAAAGAGAGAGTTGGTTTAGTGAGCTTCTGTGTGCATATGTAGGGCTTGTGGTGGTTTATATAGGTATATTCGTCTGTGTTTGTCTATGCGTTTCACATGTTTGTGTATCCCATGTTTGTGTATCCCATGTTCCCGTATTCCCATGTTCCCATATGTATGAATGAATGACCGAAAACTCACCAAAAACAGTTCGTGCTGGAACAGACTCCCGGTTCAGCCAGAAAGAGACTTGAGAGAGGATGACGGTCATGATGCATGGCAGGTACGTCTGGATGACAAAGTAGCCTATTTTTCTCTTCAAGTGGAAATGCGCTGTCATGACAACATACTCTCCTGTAAGAGAACAAGTAGAGGAAGAGGAAGAACACTCTCAAGCTCATCACATTTAAGTGGAGATCCTAAACGGGAACAGGCGAAACCTAAAGTACAAAGCACAATATCAAAGGCCCCAATCTGTCAGGGAGTGCCTGAAAAGCCTCATGAATAAGATATTTAAAAAACAATAAAACGTCAGCACCCGTCATCCCAATGGAACAAAGGAGCACTTTGTGAAGAGTTGAAGTGCCTGTGTCTATATTTATTTGTCTATTGAGAAAGACAGACACAGACAGACAGACAGACAGACAAACAGATAAATAGACAGACAAACAGACAGACAGACACATATATGCATAAATACACACACACATACACACATACACACATGCATACATACACACATGCATACACACACACACTGTTGTCAATACAACTCAAAACTTTTGATGTAACTGATTACGTCAATAGTTTTGAGTACATTAACTATATATTTTAATTAAAGTTAACTTAAAATTTTTAAGTACAAGTTAATGTATTTAAACTTTTAAAGTTAACTTTAATTAAAATATATAGTTAATGTATTCAAAACTATTGACGTAATCAGTTACATCAAAAGTTTTGAGTTGTATTAACTTATCCGGGTTTACAGTGCACATACACACATGCATACATACACACATACATACACTAACAAATTAATTGACTGATTAGTTGATTTATTGACTGACTGATTGATTGACTGACTGATTGATTGATTGATTGCCTACCTGTGCTGGAGCTGATGATGTCATCCCCAATGACATGTCCGAGCAGGTCGTACTGGTTGAGCCTTGAGCCGTCGTCAGCCACAGACACCGACCTGATGTCCCCGCGATTCCAGATGTAGGTCACCTCATCGTTGGTGTAGGCGTCTAAAAGCAAAAAGGAGTCAAGACTGTGTGAACCTGACTCTCCTGTCTTCCTCCTGATGCCTCTCTCCTAATTAACTACATGAATGTGTGTTATATTTTGTGGCAAAATAATGAATTGTACAGACTGAATGTTTGTAAATGTAATGTAAGCATTACATAAAATACCCATAAGTAGGCAATAAATCAAAGATGCGCTATGAAGGATTGTGGCCAAAACTGGTGCTGCAATCAAAATGAAAATACTGTAAATACATGAATATACAGTAATCAGAATTTTGGTACGGTAAATTAGAATTTACTACTATTGGCTATACTATTGTGGTCAATGTCAATGCTGGGCCTTTAGAATCATCCTAACTTTGCCTTTCCCTTGCCTTTAACTCAATCAAAAGCCCAGAATGTCTTGTCTACACGATGTTTAATGTTCACTGTGGGGCTAGGGAGCATTGCAATTTCAAATTCTGTGTGTGCAACCTGTACATATGGTTTTTGACAATAAAGCTGACTTGGACTTTGACTTTGAGATGGGAAATACATCCGCAATAAATACATAAAACACAGAGCAAATTTCTCCCACCAAAATAACATTTCAAAAACTCACAGCTGCCAAATTTGAGAGGGCAGGCGTGAGCATCCATAGGGAAGTCCTCCAGGTGCATGGGGCACTCTGCATGGATAGTTAATCTGGATGGAACAAACAAACAGATTTCTACATGTTTAGCCCTGTGTTGTAATATTACAACATTTAACATCACACATGTAATCACATTTAATCCTATAAAATAAACCATTTTCTTTCTTTTTGGATTTGGATGGCATTTGGGATATCAAAATTGAACAAAAAAACCCACTGATTTCTGCATCAAATATCTCCTACATAGTCATCTAACATGTTAAAACATGTTTAAAGTTTTCTGGGGGTTAAAGGCGCTATATGTAGGACTGTGGCCAAAACTGGTACTGCAATCAAATTAAAAATACTGTAAAGCACTGCTCCTCCCTACAGAGGCTAGAGGCAAACCACAAACAGAATTTTATGTCCTGTAAATGTATATATATATATAAATAGTGTGGTTATATGAATATTTTCATTGAAACCAGTATTTCAATTTATCATGTTACCCTGATTTCTAGTGACATATCTCGCCCATTTTAGGATCACTTAACGAATCACTGTATGTTTTCCTGATCTATTGTGACATATTTCGCCCATTTTCGGATCACTTGCTGCGGATCTAAAACAGCATGTGACGCTCCAATCCTATCAATTAGGCTCGAGTCCATCCATCATCGACTGTGTGGAAAGACAAACACACCGCTGGCTCACCTCATGGTGTACAGCAAGGTGCCATTGTCCACCAGCCGGAGCAGTTTATTAGGCGTGGTCATGTTATGCGCCACCGACTTCTTGCCGTTGTGGAAAAACGTGTCGGGAGTCCATATTTTACTGGCTAACAGGTTGTTCAGTGGCAAGACCTGCATGGGGCCATCAAACTTTAATCTGTCATCCCTCCAGCTCTGCCGGAAAAAAACATCAATGGTGTACTCCTGGAGGAAATAAGCAGATGGGGATAGGAAAGGGGAAGATGAGGAAAAGGAGGAGGAGGAGGAGGAGGAAGAGGAAGAAGAAGAAAAAAAGAAAGAAAGTCAAGCTTGGATGAAGAAGCAGCATCGATGATGGGCGAGCAGAGCAGAGCACGCTGCCTAATGCAGATACCGGCAATCTGCCAGCCCACAGGCCATATTTGGCCCGAGAAGCTATTTTCAATGGTAAGTGGAAACCCCAGGCTCGAGGGGGATGTTGTTTCTGTCATCTTGACCTGAAAATTAATAGCCTACAAATATACTTCTCATCCGTCTTCCATCTATAAACCACTGACTTTCACTCTCAGATTTGGTTGCAAAGGAACTGATAGTCAGTTGTGTACTCTACTCTAAGTGTACACTCCTAACCGTAGTAACTATATATGACTGTCACTGCTGTACATTTTTTTTACTTATTTATTTAATTGTGATTTCTCAGGCAAAATTTCTAACGCATCTCAGACAATTTACAAACTGACTTTCACTCTGATATTTGGTTGCAAAGGAACTGATAAGTCAGGTGTGTACTCTACTCTAAGTGTACACTCCTAAATGTAGTAACTATATATAACTGTCTCTGCTGTACAGTAAAATTTTTCAACTTATTTATTTAATAATGCTTTCTAATGCATCATTTATAACGCATCTCAGATAAGTCTACTAGTATGTCCGCTATAGTCTAGACTACTACAACACCTTTTTAATGAAAAAGAGTCCTTAGCTCATTTTTACGTATACAGTACAACTGTATACAAATCCCTGTATGTGGCTGCCTGTGCTGT